>JAHBCN010017206.1:0-18583 GCA_019359885.1 Listronotus oregonensis | reverse complement strand
TATAGGGAAATATTATTAAAACTCAAAATATTCATATTGATTTGGGGCCCCAATAAAAAAAGAAAATTTCATAGATTATGTATATTTTTTCTTATGTTCGTATGTATGATTGAATGTTGTTTGCCCAACGCTTTTTTCTAAAACTTTTTTTTAAAAATTTAAACTTCAACTTTGTAATGGTAAAGACTTCATAAAAATGGGTTAAGTACTTTTTATGATAGGGCTAATACGTGTAAGTATAACGACTTAAATTATTAATAAAAGCTACGGGTCTGGAAAAAAAGGGAAAAAATCCCCCAGAAATGGTCAATTTTAACAAAAACAAAAATTTGGACCATTTTGGTCCTGGTTGGGGGTATGGACTAAGCCCTATTAACCCTTTTAACTGGCAAAAACTAAAAAAAAAAAAAAACCCTTTAAAAATTTTAGAAAATTCAGAACACTTATCTACGTTTGGGTTTAAATTTTCCCCCTTTAAATCGGTTCAACAAATGTAAAAAAAAATTTAAAATTTAAAAATTTAAATTTTTTTAAAGGAATGTTTTTTAAAAAATTTTTTTTTATTATTTATCACGTTTTGTGGGTAATTCAATGTCAAATACCTTATCAAATTAACCTAAATGTAAAAAAAAATAAAATTAAAATGAAACTTTTAGGAATTTTGTTCAAAGAATTTTTTTTAATTTCCCCTTTTTTGTGGTTAAAATTTTTTTTAGAATCCCCTAAATTTTATATCAAATTTTTTAAAAAGATTAATTTTAATTTCTATTTTTTTTTTCTTTTAAACTGATTTTAAAAAGGGGTTTTGGTTTCCCCGTTATCAAGCCAGCATTAAATTTTTTGGGTTTTTTTTTTTTTATTTTATACCGAATAGAGGTCATGGGGCGGCAGGCTCCCCCCTATCCCGGGGGAAAACCCCAAAAAAAGGGTTTTTTTCCTAGAAACTTTTGATTCGGGGAAAACCCCCAAAAACTTAATAAAACATAAATCCCCCAAAAAAAAAGAACATTTTTTTAAAAAACTTCAAATTTTGTTTCCGAATCATATCTACTTATTAGAAAGTAAGAATAGAAGGTGCTTTAAGAGAATTAAACCGACTTTAAAATAAAATTACCTAAACTTATAAAATCATCTTTAAATAAACCGACAAAAACAAAGTCAAAAGCAAGTACAAAACAAATTAGGACCTTATAATTTTTTTTTTGGGGTTTGGGGGAACTAAATAAAAAGATGATTTTGCGGGGCCCCATTTTTTTTTGTCCCATTTTTAATTTCTTTTTTTTTGGGTTAACCATTTGTACTTTATAAAATATTTATTTCATAATTTTGGAGTTTTTTTTTGTTCCATTTTTTTTAATTTTTCCCTTTTTATTTTACAAATCCCAATCTCTAAAAAAGGGGCATAAACATTGTAAAAAAAGATGTAAATAAACCCCAAAAATAGTATTTTTACTCAATAAAGTTTTTCCCCAAAAAAAGCGACGAGTGATATTTCCCCACGTGATTGCCGTTTGACGCTAAGCGGAGTTCGGGAAGCACTCGAAAACGGGGGAAAACACCCGCAAGAGTTGGGGAAAATATTTTTTTTTTGACCCCAAAAAAAAAAAACTAATATTTTAACATTTATTGTTTTTAAATATTTTTTTTTTTTGATATACTTGATTTGATAATAAGGGTTTACATTTCCTATTTGCAGAATCACAATATCTTTGGGGGCTCTAATGGCAAACCCCTTATTTTTTTGGGGAAAAACCCCCTTCCCGGTCTTAGAAACATGTTGACAAACTTTAAGGGGGCTTAGGAACATTACTTTTGTTGCCAGTCAATGTGCTCTCAGCTACAGCCGTTGATTTCCAGCCCCCAAGTCGCTTGACATTGGAAATTCCTTCTCCAGAATCCGCTAAAAATAGTCGCAGAGGATCGACGAAAACTATGTCCAGTGTACTCTTCTGGTTTTTTAATTTTTGGTATGCAGCAATTTCTGAAGGCATTTTACCTATTGAATTTATTCCCACACATTGCGTACTGCATGCTCCTTGTTTATACTGGACAAAAAAACGTCTGTGTGGGGTATGTGTTTTCGCAAATTTGCATATTTACGGTACAATTGCAGATAAAGTCCGTTTTTGTTTCTTTGGACACTACAAAGATTCTGGAAGTGTTTTTTTTAACTTCAGGAATTTTCCCCACTATCAAATTTTCATTATCCTGTATGTCATCAATCATTATATTTGTAAGTTTCATCTCTCCTACAAGCACCGGCTAATCCAAAATTGTAGCAACTTTTATTAGAAGGTAAATATTATCAGGTGCTTTTTTCATGAATTTTGAAACTTCTTTCTTGCTGAAAGTTTTATTTTTTTGGCCGGTATCCCACGTTTTGGTGTTTAAGTAGTGATGTTAGCTTGAAATATGAACCTTAATAAAGGGTTTCCCTTTTTTACTTTGAGGACACATTTTAACATAGAGTACTTACTCCATAAAGTATTAGGTTTATATGTTTTTTGCAAATCCGCAAAATAGGCAAGAACACTTCTTCTTTAATACTTTTTGTCCCCTTGCTGGAGCACCAGTTTTCGAAATGACTATATTGATTCTCTTTTTTTCAGATTTTGCTGGTAATAAATTCAAACTTACGGATATTCATGGGATAGAATCTGGTAGCTCCTCATCCGAACTACTCATTTTAAATAATCATTTTTGTCGGATTTTTATTTAATTAAAAAAGATAATGACGCCTTTTCATTAAAAATGCATGGTTTTTGAAATTCATTTGTGCAATTGCTTGTCATATGGAAACGAGGAAAAAATCTGACATGTGTTTCACCAAGATTACATATTGTTCTTGACTTGTCATAATCTTTATTATTATTATACGGGGTAATTAAAAAAATGTTTTTTTTGTGTTTTAGTTGAAATATTGAAAAGGAAGTAACAAACAAAAAAGAGAATAAACTAAAACTTGCAATGGCTTCGTATATTGCATGAAATAGCCTACAATTACTAAAATACATATAAATCTTGCCTACCTGGTAAGATTTTTAGGGAGTTTTACTTTTCCGGTTCCCCCGCTCGTAGGAAAATATATTTTTTTCATCATTCTGGTTATACTTACATAAAATTTAAAAAATGGTTTTTAATAAATTATTTTATTAAATTTAATATGTTTCCAAATTAGGATCAATTTAGAAAATCTGCTATCGGGTTCGACTAAGTACTTTCTTTTATATAAAATAAAATAAAATATTTGAAATAAATTATATTTGGATATAGTACATTAATAAAAATACCAAAGTTGTTTACGGGAACATTTAAAACACCATGTTTTAAAATAATTATTATATTATTAATAATAATAAGCCTGATGATACTTTTGTAAAATAAAATACTTTATTAATCAAAGTTTTTTCTCTCATAAATTTTTATACATATCTGTTTAAAGCTTGGACATAACATTAAAAAAATATATTAAATGGTTATAATTTTACAAATATTACACTTCCTTCAAATTATTAATTTTATTAATGATGTTAATCGCATCTGGCGATATGATAGACCCAACCGCAGATGGGTGACCGCAGTGGCACCATTTTGCTAATTGACCATAGGTAATTTATAACTAACAAAATTAATGCGAATTACTTAAAATAAATATTTTTTAGTTTTTAAATTATTTTTTAGGTCTTAAGACAATGCAGATTTTAATATATTTTCAAGAGCAAAGAATGTATTTTATTTTACTTACCTGTCAGTAGACGATGAACAAGTAATATTTTGGTGGATAATTTTTAATTAGATATTGTTTAAACTTTTTTTTAATGGACCAATTATTAATAAACGGTTGTTATGCTAAAGACATGTCCCATATTTCAGTGGAAATAAAATAGTATTTGCTTTACATTCGACTTGGGCCCAAAAAAAGCCGGAGATTCCCGCAGTTAATGGTTCTTATCCAACCCCAAAAAACAAATATTACAATTGAAAGTAACAATGATATAACAAAAATTAAACATAACATTTGATTTAGGGGGGGAAAAGGGGAAAGCGATTAGGTGCAACTGGGTTTTCGGTCGCTGATTACGAAAAGGGGGTTTTAAACCCCCCATCACGTCAGTTTCAAGGTGAAGAGGAGAAAAAAAAAACCTTTGGAAAAATCCAAAAAACTTCATGCATATGTTTTCGAGGTCGATAAATCCGAATCTGGACTTTGAGCTTAGAGGTCAAAAAGGTCATTTCAAGTTATTTTAAATTTTTTTGGGATATAAATTTAATATAATTTGAAAAATCTAAAAAAAATTCGTACGTATGTTTTCGAGGTCAGCGAATCGGATTTTGAGGTCAGTTAACTTTCATAAGGTCAGGTTTAAGGTCAATTGGGAGTCAAGTTAAGAAAAAGGCATAGTAAAAAAAAAAAAAATATGCAAATCAATAGATTCAAAATGTAAATAAACGCCGGATTCGGATTCAGCAACCTCAAGAAAATTCGCTTGGCGTTTTCCAGATTTTTCCAATGGCTCTTTTTTTATTTGACCTTTAAATGCCCTTGAACCTGACGTAATGGAGGTTAACTGACTCTCTCATCGAAAAAATTCAGATCAAATGTTGACTAGTGTTATTTTTAACAAACCGTCTTACTTACTGAACAAAAAAAATATTCGAATTCTAGATAAAAGATCTGTTTTTGGTTTTTTTTTATGTTGGTACAGTCCATGAAGGCCGAAGGACTAAGTGCTAACCTACCGGGGGTGTCTTAAGTTAAGGTAACAGGGAGTTTATTCACACGAGACCCAAATATTTGGTGATTTAAAGAAGAAGGGAACACTTCTGCGGGTAGCGGCAACGAACAAACACTACTAGAAATCCAAACCTCGTGCTTTCTGAACGCAGCTATTCTTTCAGTAAGTAGCGACAAACCCCTGGACAATCAACTAAAAAAAGCACATAATAAAAAGGCGAATGGCGGGTAGTACTATAAATTTTATTTCGTTTTTTTCCCCAATTCCAACAAAAATAAGATTTTGCTGAAATATTACTTAACAACTGATTATTTTAATAAATAAGCAGTTGTTAAGTAAGATTTTGGCAAAAATTTTATCTTTGTTGGGATTGGATAAAAAAACTTGCAAAAATAAAGCAAACAAAAAATGTTATTGTTAACAATATATTATAAATTAATTTGTTATAAATACAAATATTTTGAGAAAACCAGGAAAATCTTGGGACATTTGCCCCAAATTTTTCAAAAAACTTTTAAATTTTAAAAATAACATTTGTAAAATAAACTAAAATTTTTTTTGTTTAAAATTGGAATATTTTAAACCAAAAAATAAAACAACAAAAAAATTTATTTTAACAAAAAAATTTAAAAAATTTTTGGGGGTTATAAATCAAAATGTCACAGCCGGGGGGATCATGCTGAAAGGTTCCTATAAAACAAAGAAGCTAGGCAGTATTCGCTTATTCAAAAAAGACTAAAAAAACATAAAATATGATATAAACTTTAGCTATTAATTTAGGCAAAGACAGAAGCAGACAGGGGGCAAAAATAATAAAGAATTTAAATTAATGTGGTAACTGAAAATAAAAATAAATATTTTTAAGAAATGGTAAAAATTATTATTTTTAAAGTTAGGTTAAATATTTCATAAAATTACGGTCTGAACAAATGAAAAGAACTTTCGAAGGTTCGAAATATTGTTGCCTAAATAAATTTTCAATTTTATTCTTGTAAACATTCTCATCCAAATATTTGTAAATATCCCGTAGTCTGTCTCAAGAATGACTAAGCTTCATAGCAAATTTAAGCCTTCGTTCGTTATGAAACTCTTTAAACAATTTCAAATAAATGCTTGTCGGTTAACTCCACTAAAAGAGATTACTCTGACAAGTTAAACATGAAATTGAAATTTTGTAAATAAGATATAAAATAACATTATTTAAAATTTTAATTTTAGGGTTGTCCAATGGTTCAGAGGTAAATTTTGAAAAAATTGAAACATTTTCCGTAACTGTATTCTTTTAAAATGGAATTCATAAGGGTGACCAAGGTGCAGCTCTATATTTTAAGCGAGAAGGATTCAAGATTTGCATAATTTAATTTGAACAACGGTCCTACAAACATACATTTTTACAATTTTTGAGGGACTTAAAGTACATTTAATTTTCCCAAACTTTTAACGTTTAAAGGGGTTCTCGAAGAAAAGAATGAAACTTTTGTTCTTAAAATCTGTGCTTAAAATTTTACTATAATAGGCGTTTCTGCAACAAGGATAATTACAAGAATTTTTAGCCTACATGTTTTGTTTTTGCCATTGCGAAGATATTTACAAAGAATTTGGTTTAATATGGGAAAAAGGGTTACTACAATATTTAAATAACATATCTTACCTTATAATTTTTCACAATAGTGTGGAAAAAATAAGAACGCAAATTTAAAACAGTCAACCCAAAGTCAACACTTACAACCCAAATATTAGAATAAAAAATGGCCACCAAAACACAACACAACACGGGGATTTATGGTTAAAAAGGGATATAAATAATTCTCACTTCTCATTGGTTAAAAAAAAAATCGACGTTTCGCCATCTAGAAATTTACTACCAAGTTACTACAAAGCAAAATATGGAAAAATATAGATATCTACTTATTTGATATAATTGTCAAATGTCACTTTTTCCAGTATCCCCATAAGAAGTTGGCCAGGCGTGGGTAGCGGGTTCTATAGTCTGGTCACTCTAGGGATGAAGAAAAGAACAAAGTGGGAATTTCGGACTTCTTAAGTTGGATTGTAAGAACGTATACAAGCGGTACTACATGTTAATCCGTTGGGAGCTGCCACAGAAGAAATTATACTGGTTAACTCCACGAAGCAGAAGGCGCTAAAACACCTATAAGAGCGTGACAGAACCCTACAGTCTGTCGGTGGGCAAGAGAAGAAGTTGTTCTGTAAGCGTGAGCTTATTATTAAAACGAACAGCTCTTCTTTGAATGGAATTAAGATTGCTAAGAGTTGTAGGGGACAAAAATCCCAGACATAAGAACATTATTCTAAAGGGGGTCTAATTTAGGATATATACAGAGTATACAGATTAGAAGAAGAAAAATACTTTCTGACTAGAGAGAGAAATTCAAGCTTTTTCGAAGCGGCTAAGAAGAAGGATATTACGTGTTTATGCCAGTTAAGGTTATTCTTAAAAGTAACGCCAACAAAATTAAATGACTCCGTTCTGCAGGACCTGGCCTCTTATATGTTACGGATGAGCACTGGCAGATTTTTTCGCAAAAACGAACATGACTGCACAAGATTTTTAGCGCCCCAATCCAAGATTACCTAAGATCTTGTGAAAGAGATTTCTGCATTATCCTGCCCTTGTTTTTTAAATCAGGATTAGAGCCTGCCTTAATAAATTAAATATTATAGTGGACGTTACTATCGTCAGTCAAACGATAAAAAGTACTCATAGTAAAAGAGAGAAAATTGTTGATTACTGAGCCCTGGGGCACTCCAGCATTAATTGAGTAAAAACCACTGACCTCAATATGGACCGGTAACGGGTATCAGATGCGCGGTTCAAAAGTGAGATTTTATGGGCGAAAAAATGTGTCCATGCGCCGTGGCTCTAGTCATCTCTTAGGGTCCTAAATCAGGCGCAGAACGGACTAGCAGATCGATTTTATTTACAAATTCGTCGCCGGCCAGTTCCGTACTTCGTCAATTGATGACTTAAACAAAATATATATTACACTGGTTAAAAAAACCATGATTACTGGTTTTTTGAACCAGTGAAACACATTGGTTTGTTTAGATGTTGTTCTTAATCAAAAATAAACATATTATCCATTGTCAGCTCCTTAAATTCCTCCAGTTCTTCTGAATGTTACAGCTATGGAAAGCCACAAATTTTTGTACTGGTTCACAACTGATGCGTTGTAGTTAATAATAATAAAAAATGGCGAATACGACTGAACATGACTCTTGTGGCTTATCTAAGAATTAACTTTTTGTTTCATCTATGTAACACAATCATAATTGAAAAAAAATCACTATAATTATTTATTTCGGATTAAAAAAATTTGAACAAAAAATGTATTGCAATAATCTAAAAAGTCATTAAGTATGATTACAACATATAACATATTTCCTTGGAGCATATACCTACTAGAGGCACTCTTCCGCTTGGAAAACGATCATTTGTGCAAGAAAGAAAGAATAGCGGTATAACCTTTTTCTCCCTCCAACGTGATCATTCGTCGGTGAAAAGAATATATATATATATCCCGCTCTGCGTGCTGATTTGTCGGTCTCTCCGCGTCGATCTATCGGCACTTTGGTTGGAGCCACGGAGAAAGGTTTATCCTATGATTCTTTTTTCTCTTTCGCACTGACAAACGACAAGGCTGCCTCTCAGTATATAAATGCTCGTTTTGTATAAATACATTTAAGATGTTTAGAATATCCTTTTATCGCTATCGAAAACATAAGTGTAAGCAGGAAAAGAGTTAACGTTATTTGTATAAACATTTTTTTACCCTTTTGTTTATAAGTCTGTTCCAATCTCGCAAAAAACCGTTTATTGTATACCTTTACTGATCCCCAAGCAAAGCAAAACCCTTTAAATATATAGAAAGCGTTCAAACTTCGTCGTTTTTGAACTGACATAAAACCGTGTAAAGTCGACAGTCACGCGTTTAATAAATTCTAACAGTTTCCAAACCATTTTAAGGCGGTACCAAAACTGGGTCTTGAAATTAACCCTATCTTTTATTAGCCCCTATTTTTTCTATTTATATTTTGCAATATTAATTTTGTTAACTTATGGTTTATATTACTACCTATCATAATTTATATATGTATAGAAACGCAAAATAAAAGAATTTAGTATCTAAATATATAAAAATATATTTTATAAATATAAATTAATTAATGACATACAAATTTCTAAGTCCGGAACTGGTCCTGCTTTTTAAATACGCATGCTTAATGACACTATCGTTTGTTTAGTGCGCGAGGTCGTAAACTTGCCATAAATGCGATTAGTCATTATATATCTAAAGTTAGGTTATCTATGGTAAAAACTGGAAGAATGAACATTCACAATATCTGATATACGTCGATTAGAAAGAAAGCTCGATAGCCAACAAACAATCTTAGAAGGAAGACCGTAGGAAGGAAGTTTGTTAAGGAGCCCATCATGCCAGACCTGGTCAAAAGCTTTAAATAAGTTAAGAGCAACGATCTGGGATTCACCAAGAGAATCAAGGGACTTGTTCCAGTTGTGTTTGACAGAGAAAAGAAGATCTGCATGTATCTTTTATGACGAAATCCATATTGTACGTTATGTAAAATTTTGTGTTTTTTAAGTACCTAATTAGTTGGGAATTATTGAATTTTCCATTATCTTACAAACAATTGAAAAAAAAGATATATAAGTATAATAAATATTGAGATTAAATATATTTTTACGTGTCTTTTGTTATTACTTTTAAATGAAATCACCCCATAATATATATATATATTTTTTTTTTTTTTTTTTTAAAAAAAAAAAAAAAAAAAAAAAAATAAAAATTTATATATATATTTTTTAAAAGTGAAAAAATATATATGGATTTTAGACAGGTGGGTACACATAGAAGGGAAAGAACAATTGAAAGGGCCCACTTATCAAATTTGAATTATTTTTAACATTTAATTTAAAAAAATAAAAAACATATATTAAATTTAAAAAATTCTTTAAAAAAACATGCTATCCAAGTAACTTTTTTTGGCTGGTTTAGTTTATGACCTACTTAAATTAAATATTGTTTAATACGCAACACCTCTTATTACTCTGAGAGTAAAAATACTTTTTTAATGGTATCTATAAGAAATCTTATATGCGCATACAACAAATTTCTAAGAATAAAAAAACTTTTTTTAGACACTTAACAAATCAAACACGATTAAATTAAACTTAACTGCAACGCATTTAAAAAAAAATGTATTCAATTGTTTCGCGCGCTGTATTTGCACCAACTGTCTAAAATTGTTCAGACAATTTTCTTGACTTCTCTACACATATTTTTTAAAATTTTTCCTTATTTATTGTTATATTTAATAATAATGAATATAATTTTTTAATAATAAAGCAAAACCCATTTTTTAAAATATCACTTTAAATACTTTTCATTATGTAGATGAGAAGCTAAATCCAAGAAAGTCATCTTCAAATTTCCTTATACCGCCAAATCAGTATAAAGTTCGTTACAAATCCGAAGTTTTGACCGAAATTTAAATAATTCCTTATTTAAATGCGCCTCGGGAAAGAAAACAACATTATTTGAATTTTCCTAGGGTTAAAAACAGACACATTGATGCACCTGTCGAGTTTCCCACCGAAGCTTTAGTATCGTCATCGAAGGGAAATTGGAAAATTTAAGTTGTGAAAGGCAATTAAACTAAACAATATTGATTACTATTTTACGGGCAAATTTGATTTAACTTTACTGAATTTATTTGCTAAATACGCAATTAAACACGAAAAACAGAAATTTTCTAAAAAAATTTAAGGGTCGACGGAAAAAGGATAATTATCGCAGAATAGGTAAGTAGAGATAAATAATTTTTTTATACAGGGTGTAAAAAGTATGATGCTCACGATTTTAACGGGCCATAGTGGAGCTCAAAACAAGTCCAAAAAGCCAAGAACATATGGGTCAAGAGTTAATTGTTTTCGAAATATGGCCTTTCAAAGTTTAAAAAAGTTGGCAACACCGCGCCGGTTTCATCGCCGCGAGTCGGAACGTGGAAGGTTTTTTGCCAGGTTTTGCATATTTACACTTTTTTTAAGGAGATGTTATTTACAAACAAATAATAAAAATTACTTTTTGCAATTTGTTTTAAAATTTAATTTAAATTAAATTTAATTAAAAAACAATAAATAATTATTGTTTGGTTTTTATTTGTATTTTAAAAATAGTTGTACTTATCAAAAGATTAGGCTAAATATTCATTTTAAAGAACACAAATTATTATTTTTTAAAACAGCACTTTTTTATTTTGCTTAAAGAATAAGATTTTTTGGTTGCACACATTCCGTTTTCAAAAATCTTTGGTTTATTTTGGTTGTCATAAATTTTATGTTTTAAATATAATATCGGCATATTTTTCCGATTTAAAAACAAACAAAAATATTGCGGCCGGGCCGGTGAGCAATATGTATAACCGACTTTACGCAAAGGCTTCTAGGTAGCTCTGTTACCAATTGTTTTTTTTTTTAATTTTTTACTAGGGAATTTTTTTTTTTAGTTTGCAAATTAAAACATTTAAAATTTAGTTTATTTTATTTCTAAATGAATCTACTGATAAGCGATTAAGACGAAAGTTTTCAATTGTTTAGATTTTCAGAAATAATTGGTTCTAAAGTTTTAACTTTGACATCGTTTAGACAAAAATCTGTCAAGTTTAGACACATATGTCATATAAACTTCTTGACTTGTTTTGAGCTCCACTATCACCCATTTAAATTGTGAGCATCATACTTTTTACATCATGTATATCAAACTATATAGATGAAATTAAAAACTTTCTAAAGGAATAAAATTTATATATCAGCAGGCTACAAATAAAATTTATTTATTTATTTATTTTAAGAGTTATACCAACGTTTTTTTAATTTTTAAAAATCAAAATTGTTTGGCTGGTAAAAGGTTTCCTTAACACAACACCTATACCTTTATAAAACCAAAAGTAAATGTTTTCAGATATTACTTAATTTATGTCACTTTTATTATATTTTTTTCAGTGCCTGATTTTTTGCTTTCTTTGGCTGCTCTTCGGTTTTTTAACTGCTTTTTTTACCCACGTCAATCTTTCTTTAAAAAATTATATCAACATTTATTTATCTCAAATAAAAAAAGCGCTTCGGTACATATTATTCAAAAATACAAATAAGAAACAGTTCTCCACTAATCACGCAGTGTCAGCACGAATCAGCGTTATTCTCATTTACACTCGGTCAGCGATTTTACGTAAGTGCATATATTTCATAAGTCTCAGGGTTTCTTTTTGCTGTAAAATATATTAATGAATATGGCTTCTCAAAACCGACAATTTTTATTGAATAACTAATTTTGGCCCCAAAAATTGACTCGTTTTCCCCGCTCACTCCTCAGTAGTTTAAAAAAATGTTTGACTAAATATAATTGTTTTAATGCATATTTAAAAAAAAATCAGGATTCAAAATAAATAAAAATATTAGTTTCTCAGTTAATTTTAAAGTTTTGGAATGTGTTATTTGATTTTACTATATTTTAGGATATACAGGGTACAAAATGTATAATGTTCTCAAATGAAACACCCTCTATTAAGGGTGTCAAAAATATTTTAAAAAGTTTTCAAAAAAATACCACATTTAATTTGTTTATTTTTAATAATTTTGGAAATACATCCAATCTAAAAAATAATGTTTAATTTCCATTTTAATTAAGGCGGGATTTGACGTGACAGGTTTGCTGAAACATTTTAGTCAATAATAATGAAAATAAAATTAAACAATATTTTTCAAACATTTTATTTTTACTAAATACATTTTAAATCATTTTAGCTAATTCGTTATAATGAAAACGGAAAAAAATTATGGTTGTTTACATGTTTAATTTTGATAGTTCGAAAAACGAAGCTGACAAAAGTGCAAAACCTCGCAATTTTTTCAAAATGCATGAATTTTCATGAAAACTTGAGATTTGGCTTAACTTACCCTTCTCTTTAAATCTATATTATGTCGATAAGTTTTCTTTATTTTTTAGGGGTGAAAACTACCCTTTATTACTAAAACCTATAAAATGACACATTAGAGCTTAAGTTGGGTAAATTTTACTCAAGTAATTTAAAAAAGTACTATTTGTTTCTTTGAAACAACACCCCTATTATGATTTAAAAAAATATATTTACTCCAAAAAATTATTACATTATCACAGTGTTTTGCATGAAAATTTAGGATAAGGCTTAACTTACCCTCCTTTTTAAAATTTCCAATATGCTGAAGGTTGCTTTTTATTTTTACCCCTTATTCCAAAAACCTTAAAACTTTCTATTAAAGCTTAAGTCACATAAAATTGGGCTCACATAAATTAAAAAATAAGTATTTTATTATTTAAACACTATTTAATATATTATTAAATATATTTTAACCCTTGAAAAGCAACCCTTATTTAGATTTAATAAAAATAAATGTTTATTTAGAAAAATTAACATATTATCACAGAGTTGTAACTGGTCAAAAGTATAACTAATTTAATTTTATAATTATTTAATCCTTAAAAATCAACCCCTTACAATATTACAATGCAAAACATAGTATAAAACCGCGTTTTTTTTAAATGCATCGAATCGCTTTTAGCATGCTCGACAAAATTGGTTTTTTAAGCATAACTCATTCAGTGATTTTTTTGATAAAAAGTTCCTTAAAAAACTGTATTGTTGGTTTTTTTAAAAGCTATAAGGTCCTATATATTTAAACTGTTTAAAACCCTTACTTTTTAATTGAGGTAAGTTTAAAGGGTTGAAATAAAGTAGTGCTTGTCTATACATACGCGTTTTAAACGTTTATATCTCACCAAATGTCTGTTACACAGTAAATTAAAGAAAAAGCAAAATATTTCTAATTTAAAAAGCTACAATTTGATACCCTAGTAATTTTTACGTATTCTCCTTTATTTTTAAGTTATTTTCAAGAAAAGCTCATTTTTTATTAAAATTCTGTAATTTAATTTTTACTTGCAGCTTATTTTTTTCAAAACTAAGCAATTTAAATTGGTTAAAATTTTAGAATGTATTTATGATACAAAGATAAAGAGAATTAAAACAGGGCTACGAATCATTTTAATTAGAGTGGTAATTGAGAGGGTTGTTTTCGAAGATTTTTGCACTCAAAAAATTTTGGTCTAGCTTTAATCATAACTTACTCAACTTTTATGATAAATATCTTTTTTTATGAAATTCTTTGCAAATGCTTTAAAAAAGTTATTATTAGTTTTTCCCGAAAATCCGTAGATTTTGCGTTATTTGCCTTTGAAACTCTAAAATTTTGTGTTTGATGAGTAACAGCTAACTTTTAACAAACCACAATTTAGTTTGTATTGGTCCCACACCAATTACAAAAAGACCATTTTATTAGTTTTTTTCAAAAGCTACAATTTTCTTATTTAATATTTTATTTAAAAAAAATGCATACATATCGAGTTTGCAAAAAACCGATTAAAAACGTTAATTTTATTGTTGAAAAACCCCGACTTTCGATCACGAATCACTCGAAGGGTATGTATTTTATAAAAAAATTGCATGGACATTTTTTGCTTAAAAAAATTTTCTATCGGTTTCTGTGGTTAAAATAAAAAAAATCCAACACGAGTTGGTTTGGCAACCACTTCCAAGGTAAAGGCGCCCTTCTACATGATATAGATTTTGATCCTTGGACTCTGCCATCAAAATGTTAAGTCATTCTATGCATTTTAAAAAATTGCTAGGCAAAACGGTTCGTTTCCTGGAATATAAAAGTTCCCTTTCTGTTTTCTGTCAATCCAGAAACATTAAATAGTTCTGTAAAATGCTTACTAAGTAAAACAGGCTTTTTGTTATTTGCGAAGGATGTTTCCAGTTAGCAAATGAATTAGTTACTTAGTATCGTGATAATTACTAGAGGTGAGAAAAATAAGTATGTCAATTATAGGTGAATAGTAAGACAAAAAAAAATCATATAGCAAAATATGAGAAGAAAAGCTCCAATTTTGTGTGTCAATCATTTTAAATTTAGTAATCTGTGTACCTATCAAAAACTGCAGATTTAAAACTGATTTACCTAATTTATTACAAGAAAAATGGTCAAAAGGAGCAAAACTTTTATTTTAAAACATGTTATCTCTTAAAAAACGGCCACCTTAAGTAGAAACAACAGCGTTATAAATCGAAAGGTATATCGGAAAACAAATCCTAAATAAGTATAGTTTATCGAATACAATTGTCTTGGAATTTTATCCCTGAATCCCGTTGAAAGGGCCGAAAAGCATCCGAAGTCCCCGAATTGATCCCGAGTCGATTGGCCGTACGTTTCGAAGCCAATTTCCGTTATTTTCTACCTTCGTTTTTTATTTCCTTAGTTTTCTATCTCTTTGATTATGAGCGTAGTATTGGGATTTTTCGTGTTCAGTCGAACTTCACAAAAAAAATTCATTACAAAGTCTGATTCTGGATTTCATTGTCCCTTTTTTCGGTTTGCGCATTTGCCCGGACAAAAGCGGATTTTGTTTTACTTATATTTTATTTAGGATTTGTTGACGCTATTTAAGATTGTCTGTTACGAGGGTTATTTGATTTTCCTAAAATACGGTTTTGTCTGGAACCCTGAGGCCTTATAAATGATTTTTATCATCACATTTTTTTGTAATAATAAACCCATTAAAGTATGTTATATTTAAACCAAAAAAAATTATTAAAAAAAATGTATTTATTTGTTTACAAAAATTTCTCTCTACAGTTTTGTCACAAGTGATATAGAGTTTTTTTTTTGTTAAAAAATTTGATTTTTGATGTTCTCCAGATATGGAAAGAAATGTGGTTTCACTACTTCCTGAATGTACCAAAAGGCCGTCATTAATTAGGACTAGACGTGTCCTCCTAATATCCAATGGCACCCAACACCGTGTGATAAACATTTTTTTCATACGGAACTATCCATTGCTGGATCATATTACATACCCAAAAAAAAAGGGATATTTATCACGAAAAATTACCTAGTTTCAGTTCTGATCCTACAGAAATTTGTCAGTTGCGTTGATGCTTAGAAGTCAATGGCAATACTCAACAGGGACAGTAACAAAAATAAATCTTTCTATTTGGCGACTACTCTTTCGTGTTCTTAAAACCTGATTTGCAATCACCTGAGTCGAACTAAAGCGATTTTCCAGAGTCAAACATCTTAGTCGGAAATCCCGATGATATTTATCCTTGGCCTTTTTAAATTCATTCCTGATAACATTTTAAAATGGTACGTAAAAATCGGTATATACTTCTCCCAGTTCCTCTAATGTCGTACCTGACTAAAGAACACTGGAGTATAACCTTTCTTTCGCCCACAATGATCAGGGGCGCTAGCAAACCACAAGGTAACATCCAAGCTGACATGGGAATGCCTAAAAGTCCTGGAAGAACCCAACAGGGTTACTCTCCAGTGGGCACCGGTACATTTGGGAATAGAAGGCAACGAAAAAGCGGATGAGGTAGCAAGACAGGGAGCATTCACACCATACTTTGGACCAGAACCTGCCCTTTGAGAGACCAAAACCTCAGCACGAGGGCAAACTTGGGAATGGATCAGAAACAAACACGAGGAATACTGGTACAGAATCAGTAGAATAAGATAGGGAAAAGGCTTCATAGAGAGCCTTTTTAAAAAAACGAAAAAAGAACTACTCGGAGAAAGTAGGAAAAGACTTCGCATAAGAGTAGGGCTGCTAAACTCGCGTCTAGAGATACCCCGTGATCACGAACTTCTTGACAGTGTTGACACATGAAACGCTTTATTATGCAAGGACTCAAAAATTACATTTGTTTTAAAATAATAATTTAGGGTCTTTTTTAATATGTCCCCGCATTTTTACGTCTGAAATATAATTGGGGAAAATAAACAGCCGCTTTGCTAACCAGAACCAAGCATGACCGACTAGGATTTAGGGCTTTTGAATTTGTCTAAATTATTTGTAGAAGATATAAACAAAATTTTAACAACGTATTAGAAAAAACCGGGGAATATATAATTACATTTAAAAAAATTATAACTCCTACCATGTCAAAAATTATAAAAATGTTGTTATTAACTTCTATGTAGGGTTAATTTAGACAAATTCAAAAGCCCTAAGTTCTAGTCGGTCATGGTTAGTGCTGGTTAGCAAGCGGCTTTTTATTTTCCGCAATTATATATCAGACGTAAAAATGCGGAGACAAATTAGAAAAGACCCATTATTAGCCTTTTTTACATTAAATGCATTATTTAGAAAAGACTACTTTTTAAATATCGCGCCAAGTCTCTGTATAATAAAGCATGTTTCATGTGTCAACACTGTCAAGAAGCTCGTGATCACGAGGTATGTCTAGACGCGTGTGGGCTGCTAACACGATAACTTTGGAGGACACCTACACAACTTAGGCTCATAAAACGGGGACCCAAGTTGCAAAATGTGCGATGAGGGGGAAGAAAGAGCCTACCACATCATGTGCGAACGTAAAGCGTTGAATCACAACAGAAATTATTTGGGCAACCGAAAATGAGCCCACAGGAATATATCAACCAACCAGTCTTGGGGTTATACAGAACTGTAGAAGGAACAAGCCTAGTGAAATGATTAATATAAAGAAAGTGGGAAATTAGGCGCAAAAAACCTAGGAGGCTGCGCTGCCTCCGGTAGTAAATTAAGACGGCTTCAGGAAAAAATAAACCACAATGAGCATTAACTCAAGTTACCAGGCAGTCGAACATGAGCAAGTTTTCGCACTTGAGACATATTGTTTTTTAAGAAAAGCACTTTGAAACAAACTATTTAAAATGGTAAGTCACAAATGTAAGCAAACATTTTATAAATTTTAATTGAGCAAATTCAAATACATTTAAAAAAAAACTAGCCGGATAGGCCGTAAATAAGGCTAAAAATTAAAATGCTTGAAAAATATAATTAAAAGCAAATAATACATTTTAGGTGTTTACCTTTCTTTGTCACTTGGTATAGTTGTTAATTTGAAACCATTGATCCGACTTAATGACCCGTTGAGACTGGTAAAGTTAAATTAAATTTATGCTTGCCAAATACTGAATTGAAACTTGGTTGTGGCTGTGTGCACGTAAGAATTTAGGAAATGAAGAGACTTTGTATTTCGTGCAAATTTTTATTAAAAAATCCTAGCAGAGCGCTTTCGGTAAAACCATCATCAGTGCTATCTACAAGCAAGAAATGAACTTTTAAAAGAAAGATTGAAAAATTTTGTTGGAAAATTTTAAAGGGGAAAATTTTTAAAAAAAGTATTTTAGTGATTTTTTAAATTTTTTTATATATTTTAAAATTTATTTTTGGGGAAATTAAACATTAAATATAGTATATCAATTTAAGTGAAGAATTTAGTATACTTGGTATGTTAAAGAAAAAAAAAAGAAAATAAAAGTTCAAAACTTACTCGTCGTCAAGAGGAGCCGCAGCAAATTTGAGCCAACAAAACATTTAGAGGGCTTCAATAAAAAATCACATTATTACACAATTTAAAATAAAAGTCAAATAAATTAATATTTGTTACATTTTCCCCTTTTTAAAGGGTGAAATTTAAAAAATTTGTCTAAAAAAATATACCATTTTGTGGAAAGACGAACATGTGATTATGTTAGGTTAGGAACCAGTTGTACTGACGTATAAAAAAGGATAGACAATCAATTTTAAAGGGTATAGAAAAGGAAGTACTACTCCGAGGTTGTCTAGAGAGTGGTTGTTAAGAACTGTAAAAATTTTTATGTTTAAAGGGTTGTTCGAGAAATGGGATCAAAAAAAAATTTTAAGTAATGAAAATTT
>JAHBCN010017205.1:15000-18593 GCA_019359885.1 Listronotus oregonensis | reverse complement strand
AAAAAAAAAGGGTATTTAAATCTTTAAAACATTATTTAATATATTTTAACCCTTGAAAATCAACCCCCAGGGGGGCAAGGCGGGATAGTTCTTGTAAACACAATGCACCGGCAACATTGATTAACCACACTGAATAACATCACTCCAGAAATAATAACTTTTTAAATGTTCATGGCATTGCACCATAAATCACATTTTTATAAATTAATGATTCTTTATTGTTAAAAAATATTTTTAAAGCCATAAAACTATTTTTGTTTTTTATCTGAAGTGACAGACAGATATGTCATTCACTTTAGATGCTCAATTCGATTGCTGTTGAACAAGTCAGTTTATAAAATGTGTTATTAAATAATACAACCTTCTAGAAAGAAATAAAATGATATCGAAGTGCCGTACAACACCTAATTTAATATAATTTTTTATTAAACAGATACAGCAGCTGTCCAAATCAACCTTGTTGCCGGTGCAATCGGATCTTAGAACTGTCATGTCAATAAATGTTTATATTTAAATCGATGTTGCCTATATTAACATAAAAATAATAATTTTTAAATAATTTTATTACATTTTTAAAATAATTTCCTCATTTTGATTTTTGAGATCTGGCAATTTGTTTACGTTACATTATTTAATATATTTTAAACCTTGAAAATCAACCCTTAGTATAATTTAATTTAAAAAAAAAATACCCTAGAAAAATTAACATATTGTAACAGAGCTGTAATTAAAAAATGTGACTGCTCAAACGTATTACTAATTTAATTTTGTAATTTTTAAATCCTCAAAAACCCACCTCTTACATACAATGCAAATAAAATACAAAACCGCGAATTAAAAAAAATGCATTGAATCGTTTTAAGAATGCCCCAGAAAATTGTTTTTTAGCTAAACTTTGTGATAAAAAGTTCTTTAGAAAACCATTTTATTGGTTTTTTTAAGAGCTATAAGGTCCTGTATATTAAGACTGTTTAAAACCCTTACTTTTTTAAAGGATTAAGTTTGAAGGGCTGAAACAAGGTAGTGCTCGTCTATACACACACGTTTTAAACGATTATATCTCACTTAATTTCCGCCATGCAGTAAATTAAAAAAAGGCAAAATATTTGTAATTTAAAAAGCTACAATTTGATACCTTCGTACTTTTTCCGTATCTCCCTTAGTTTGCATTTATGATACATAGATTAAGAGAAATGAAAAAGGAGGCTATGACTCATGTTAATTAGGGTGGTAATTATAGGGTTGTTTTCAAAGATTTTTGCACTCAAAAAATGTTGGTCTAACCTTATTTTAATCATAACTCACTGAACTTGTTTAATACATACCTTTAAACAAAAAGAAAAGGCTTTGCACGTGCTTTAAAAAAGTTATTTTTAGTTTTTTTCGAAAAATACGTAGATTTTCCGTTATTTGCCTTTGAAGCTCTGAAATTTTGTGTTGATGAATAACAGCTAACCTTTAACAAACCACAACTTGGTTTGTATTGGTCCCACAGCAATTACAATAAAACCATTTTATTTTTTTTAAAGCTACAATTTTGTCATTTACAGTTTTTTTAATAAAATGCAAACTTATTAAGTGATTTGCAAAAAACCGATTAAAAACGTTGATTTTATCGATGAAAACGCCTACTTTCGATCGCGAATAACTCGAAAAGTAGGCAGTTTACAAAAAAATGCATAATACATTTTTTGCTAAGAAATCATTTTTCTATCGATTTCTGTGGTCAAAATATTTTTTAAAATTTCCACCCCCTAGATGGTTTAGCAACCACCCCCAAGATAAAGGCAGGGTTGCCACCTTTTGGGAAAAAAAATCGGCACAATCGAGCGATTATCAAAAACGTTCGAACTAGTTCAGAGTTTGGTCCAAAACGATATGACCCATGAGACAGACTTTAGACAATAAAACTATACCTAAAGTCCAAAATTTCTGTCAGTGACTCATTTAATACCGGCCACCCAACCGACGAAGCGGCTGAATAAAAATCTAACACTAGTAAATGATTTTTAAGCCTATGATATACTTTTCCGCTCAAATAATAGTGAACCGGCCAAAAGTTTCATCGCCACGTTGTCATAATTCGCAAGAATAAATCACCAGCCAGCGATCGCACTTAAAATAGCACGCCAATATGTATTGAAATCATTGTTATCGGGAAGACAATAAAAGTGGCAACACACATTCCTTAGTTTACAACTTGAAGAGACTTGAAAATAAGCGTATCGACAGGGTTTTCGTGCTGTTCGTTGATTTTATTTAGTTATTATTAATTATGGACAGATTTTGTAAGTTTAAATTTTAATTGCTATACAGGGTATTTTCTAAATATTATAAATTTCTAATAATTGTAGTATATAGATATTGTTTTGTGCCAATTTTATAATAGTTTATCTTATTTAATGTATATAATTGTATATAAAGATTTAGTGTTGTTAAGTGCTTTTAATTCTGTAAACTAGTTATCCGCCTACAAAAAAACTCAGTTAACGTTAAAAGAATGGTTAAAAATGATTACCATGGGATTCGGGAACGAAATCCAGAACTAACCACTTTGGATGCTGCAGAGATATGTGCAACTTTAACAAAATTTTTTTCGCGTACGGTATTCAGAGTTTTAAAAGGCAAAAAAATCAATATTAGTAATTATTCGGATACTGGAAAATGCGATTTTTTCGCTATTTTTTGCACACTTTTACTTTCGATTGTTAAACATGAATCGAAGCTGTTTTTTGGCTGCATCTTATAGTATTTAAAAAAAATAATAATTGAATTGTTTAATTCCATTTTACGACAAATTCCTTTAAATTCTGTCATTTGCACGAAAACTCATACTATGTTAATATTAAAAAAAAAAACACTTAAAAAGTAAGCAAAAAACCTTAATTTTCAATAAAAAGTAGGTAAAACGTTTACGTCCGAATTCAACTCGAAATTCTAAAAATGTTGACCTGTTACCAGGTTGTAATAGTTTTCTTTATGACATTTTTATAAGGTATGCGAACCTTGCTTCGCTCGACCCACAATGTTTGATCAAAAATATTCTCGATATGGAAATCCTAAATATGGAACACGAAACCGTTATAGTTATTGGATAGTTATTGGATTCTACAAGCTGATGATCTCAGAGCTTTCGTGTTTCTTATATAGTGGATATTTTTGATGAATGCCGTGTGAATATAATAGTATGAATAAAAGTATTTAATATTGAAATTGCAAGATCGGTGGTGAATTGGCAAGTCGGTGTAACTTGGATTGTCTATCGTTCTGCTTTTACATTTTTAATTTATGTTAACACTAAAATTTTATTTTTTTTTTTCATGTAGCAAAATAAAATCAGAGAAGGTAAAATTAAAGTAAAAATGTATTTTTTTTTTGGGAAAAAAGTTGAAAAATCGCCAAAAAACCTCAAATTTGTGTTCTATGACCTCAAAATAGGAGTGTGCAAATTAAAAAAAAATTACATTTTCATTAATCCGAATAATACCAAAATAATATAGGCTTTTACTAATTTAAAGGGTTGATGAAAATGTGAGAAAATAACTTTTGCTTGTGAAAAATATTTTCATGTTTTGACGCAATTTTATCATTTA
>JAHBCN010017205.1:0-10000 GCA_019359885.1 Listronotus oregonensis | reverse complement strand
TATTTCTATACATTTTCTAATACTTCTTAAAAAATGTCTTCTTATGCGAAAAAATATACCAACTGTTTTTCTAATAATATCACAACCATTCATTATCCGTTGAAGTAAATCATTTATATGGTTTACCGGCATCTTATAGACTAAAGCTTTCAAATGGCTCCGAAAAAAGAAATCCATTGGATTGATATCTGAAGAACGGGGTGCCCAAGATATTCGATCGTGTCGTCCAATCCATCTATTAGAAAATTATTTATTTAAGAACCTTTGTACAGCCACATTAATTTGGGGTGGAGCGCCACCCTGAAGTAGCCACATGTTTAATCTGGTTTGTAAGGGAACGTTTTCAAGCATGTTAGGTGGATCGTTTTGAAGAAAATGTAAATAAAACTGTTCATTCAACGGTCCGTCAAAAAAATGAGGTCTTATTAGATGATCTCTTACGAAAACCTTCGCTAATGCCACAGATTTAATATCCTACGGACAAGATGGGTAACTAAATCACAAATATGGATCAAAGATCTCTCTCCAAATATTTTCATGTTCTCTCTCTCGATTTGTTTACGCTGGTTTTATATAGAATATTTCTGAAAAACTGTAAACTCTCAATGTATCTCTTTTATTGCAAAATGTAAACAAGACACGATTTGTCAAACCAACTATATCGGTCCCGACAACAACCGAACCTTACCGATTACTCAATCTGACAACCATGACGTGTACCAACGTAAATATTTACGCCATTTGTTGTGCTTTAATTTTCTTGACGATTCGTTAAATTTTGTGGAGTTTTCGGTGTTTTAAAAGTGAATTTTTAATAAAAACAAAACCAATATTTATTGTTAATCCGAAAATATTTAAAATGACTAATAAGTGTGTGGTTTGCAAAAAGAGGAAAACCAGGGGATTGTTTATCATTCCATCTGTAAGTAAACAAACTCAAAAAAGACAAATTCAGTGTTGGAGTTTTTAGTTAGTTATTAATTTTATTTTATTTTTTTAATTTTTTGTAGTATCCCTCATAATCCTCAGCTGAAAAGAATATGGTTAAAATCATTGAAACTAGAGTCTACTTTATTAGCTAAATGGACATATGTTTGTTCCGACCATTTTAGTAGTGGAGATTATAATTATTTAAAAACCGGAGCTAGAACTTTGAAAGCCTCTGCTGTTCCCGTTCCAGTTCTTGCTAGCACAAGCACTGCTCAAGTACCATCCAGGTTAGTTTTATAATTTTAAATTGGTACCTACATATATGTATTTTCATCTTGATTTTTATAGGACTGAAAATGACTCTGTGTCGTCACTATCATTACAAGTCAGATTTGAACAAACTGGACCTCAGAGTAAAAAAAGGTGTGTTTAACTTTTAATATCTTTGTATTATGTATTACTTTTACCTATTCTTGGGTACTTGGTATTTTGTTTGTAAAATCCTATAATTTAGTGTTAATTTCATGTATAGAAAAGCTGAAAACTCAGACTCGGACTCTTCAATCATAACTATTAATAGTGCCTCAGAAATAACTTTGACAGCTTCTTATAGAAGTGATACATTAACTGCATCCCCAGAAGACTCGGTTTCAGATATGGTTGAATTCACCAATGTTGAAACTACACAGAATGAAAATATAAGTATTAGTCCATCGATGAAAAGGTTAGTAGGCCTAAATTATTAATTTAAAAAAATATAAAAATAGGTTTTTTTCAGTTCTTCGTTTATATCAACATCAGACGCAAGTGGATCCAATTTTGGAATATCACCACCATCTGCTAAGCGGTAATTTTTTAAAATATGTTTCTACTTTTATAAGAATTATTGCTGATGTAAGTTGTTTAATCATCATTCATAGTGGTTATTAATTTTAGGGTAAGAATGTCTCGGAAACCTATAAAACGTTATGTTGGAGAAGTTTCTAGTGGTGATTTTTCTTCACCCACAACCTCAAAATGAGCATTTAATTTGGCTAAAACTAAGATGCAGTTATACAGAAAAAATCATCAATATGAAAAGGCAAAATGCACGAATGCGAAAAAAGGTGACAAATTTAAAGTCACTGTTAAGTTTTTTGAAACAAAAAAACCTAATACCGGAGCATGCTCAAGAAGTTGTTGAGGTAAATAGGTATATAATAATTTCAACATACAAATCAGTAAGACAAATACATCTTATGTTTAGATTGCTCTACCTGGTCCAGCATCAGAAATTGTTAACAAGATTTTGAAAGGTTCGAAGAGTCAAAAATATACTCCAAGACTGAGTGCATTTGCGTTGACTTTGCACTTTTATTCACCAAGAGCTTATAATTATGTCCGTGAAAAATTTAATAAATCTTTACCACATCTATCAACAGTTTCCAAATGGTATCAAAAAATTGATGGTCAGCCAGGATTCACACAGGAAGCTTTAAATGCACTGCACCTTAAAATAAAAGAAAATATCAACAAAGGTAAACCCACCTATGGAAACTTAGTGATTGACGAAATGTCAATAAGGAAAAAATTGAGTGGACAGGGAAGAAATTTGTGGGGTACGTAGATATTGGAGCAAATGTATCATCAGATTCCTCTCCGAGGCCAAAGAAGCCATTGTTTTTTGGTAACAAGTGTCAATGGAAACTGGAAAATTCCAGTAGGATATTTTTTTATTGATGGCTTGTCTGGTGCAGAAAGAGCCAATTTAGTTAATATGTGTTTGGAATTTTACACCCTTCAGGTATAACAATAACATCAATAACTTTTGACGGTGCTGCAGCAAATATAAGTATGGCTAAGCAGTTGGGGCAAACTTAACTGATTTTGATAACTTAAAACTTATTTTAGTTATCCAATTACCAAAGAAAGAGTTTTTATATTTTATGATATTTGCCATATGATCAAATTAATAAGAAATTGTTTGGGAGAATTGAAAATAATAACAAAAAGAGAAAGGAAAATAATAAATTGGGAATACCTAGTTACATTGGTAAATTTTCAAATTGACGAAGGTTTATCAGCAGGGGCAAAAATTCGAAACAAGCACATCAATTTTGCAAAAGAAAAAATGAGAGTTAAAACGGCCACACAAGTGTTTAGCAGGAGTGTATCTGATGCCCTCACCTTTTTAGAAAAAAACTTAAAAATAGAAAAATTTAAAGGAGCTGCAGAAACTGCCAAATTTTGTCTACTTTTTAATGATGTTTTGTTATCTTAAATTCTAGGTCAAAATTTGCCAAATATTTTTATAAAAAGCATTGTGCCAAGAAACAGTACCGAGTTTTTAATAAATTTTCTGAAATGAAAACTATATAATAAATTTATATTTAAATAATAAACCTATACTGGAAAGTAATAGAAAAACTGGTTTTCTCGGTTTCTTATTGGAATGGAAAGTTTCAAAACATATATGACAAATACGTCATTGAGGGAGATTTAAAATTTTTATTAGGTTACAAATTTAGTCAGGACTATTTAGAGACACTTTTCAGTTCAGTAAGAAGTTTGCATGGATTTAATAATAATCCTACATGGCGCCAGTTTACTTCTGCTTACAAAAAACTTTTAATTTCAAGAGAGGTGAGGGGAGCAGATACAGCAAATGCTATTAATTTGGATGAAACCTCGATACTAAATGTTAGTAGTAGAAAAATTACTTTAAATGACGAAAAAGAAGATCTAGAAAGTAGCGAAGAATACAAAAAACTTTGCGAACAGCTTGATAGCCTTTATTTCTTTTCCTTGTCAGGATGGCAGTTATCATCTTTTATTAATGATGTTATTGTATATATTGCTGGGTTTGTTGTCAAATGTTTAAAAAAATGTATAACATGCTCTAATTGTAATTGCCTCTTAGAAACCCACGAATCAATATCTTTATTACAAAGGAGAAAAACTTTTGGAAATTTGGTAACACCGTCAAAATTTGTTTGTGAAATATGCACATGGGGTGAAAAAGTATTGCGACAGAATCAAAATGTAATATTATCCTCCCATTCTAGTCAAGTAATGAACGCTATAGCACAGCCTTACTTCACTAACAAGCCGTGAACAAGGAAATCTGGCAACTATGCCTTGTGATCTAGCGACACACGTTTGCTGTTTGTTTATCAACGTTGAAGATCGTTGCTCTGTTTATTGAAACAACTTTTGAAAGAAAAATTGTAAATAAACTAAACCTGTAAAAACTGTGTGAAATTTGTGAGTGACCTGACAGTTTTTTCGCAGACATTGCGTAAAACAAAATATCTGGGTTAAAGTGCCGGTGTTATAAAGTACTTAAAGTAAATGGCGGCAAATGAACTTGACATTTTGTGGTTGTGCTTTTTAAAAAATAATTAAAATTGAAAGTGTGTTTTAATGATTCGTGTTTGGCTTTAATTTTGAAGGTATTTTTAGTTATTTTTAAAAAACAGTAACAAATATTAGCATTGGAAATTACCGTAAGTACGTAGGTATACATTTTGGAATTTTGTCGTTCGTTTTGATTTTTGTTATTGCGTTGCATAGGTACTTGGTGCCTGCTTATTAGATACTATTTAGTTACTGTTATTATTATTATTTTCCTCCAAGTCCTTGTTGTGTGCCTGGCAAATCCACTTATAAAACTCTCTTGATGCAGGAGAACCAGCTGTATCTGTTTTCACCTTTCCAAAGGACGAAAACCTTAAAGCCCATTGGCTTAGGAATATTCCTAGACAGTCATGGTCACCCTCAAAATATTCTGTGGTTTGCGCTAAGCATTTTGTAGAAAGTGACATTATTAGAGAGGATGATTATCGCTTGCCAGATGGGTCAATGCAAAAGGTACCTACCAAAACTAGACTAAAGTTAAATGCAGTGCCTAGTATTTTTCCAAATTTACCACATTACTTCTCAAAAACAGTCCCTGTTTCCCGAAAAGTCCTGCTGAAAGCTTGGCATAAACTTGAAACAATAATGGTCGCTCTTACAAACGACACCTATTCTGCACTTTGCCATAGTACCTCTGTTTTACTAGAAATAATTGACTATTTATTTTCAAAATTTGATTTGTCGTATATTTTACCAGGTAAATTTACTACTGAAAAGTTAGAAAAAGATTTGGTAAATACAGACTTCTCGGAGGTTGTAATTACAATGTTAGCTTTGATGATATTTTAAATGCTGAGAAAAAATTAGACTCAAACATATATTTAGAAGCGCTGCTGATGGTAATTTCTCTTAGTGAATTAAAAACAGGGAGACAGCTGTATCCAGGAAAATGATCTTGATTGGACAATACCTCAAAATAATTACACTGAAAAATTTTTGTTTTTACTTGAAACTGAATACCTAAATGAATATGAAATTGACAAATCGGTACAAATTTATATAGCCGGTTATGCTGCCCACAAAATTGTAAAAATATAATAATTGTAACATCTGTGTTTCTTTTCTTGTTGAAAGTAAGGGAAACCTAATTGACGACGAATACTTTGATTGTCTACAACGTGGCGGTTTTAAAGGTTCCTACAGAAATTGTTAAAGACGTTCTGTTCCATATGTGCGCGATTTTTGAGAAAATTATTAATGACCCTGATACTGAGAGTGACTTCCTAAAAATGGAAAATCAAAAAGCTATCCTGTGTGATCTAACTAATTTAAGCACTAGACAACATGAAGGCTTTAATGATTTATGCTCGCAATGTATTTGTGGTAACGAGAACAAAAATATGTTCATTATGATGTGCTCTATATTTTCAAACATTCTTTTAAATAATTATGTTAAAAAAAGAAATAACAAAAATGCCACAGAAAAATCGGAAAAGGCTGAGTCAAAAAACAAAAAAAGGAAACTAGACACATTTAATAAATAAATAAACAAAACTAAAACTAAGTACACTAACTAAATGTTAAATTACACTTGTTTCCTTTTACAACAGCATCATGTTCTTATGCCTTGACCTATGCACATAAATTAATTTGTTTTAGAGTTTAAATATTATGTAAATATATTTATTTTTTCAATTATTATACTGATTTAATTATTTTAATGGAAATATCAAAACTATTTACGCGATCTTTGAATTGAGCCTTAAATTAATTTAAAAATAGGCGCCTCGATACCCGGATCACTGCTCATCGCGCTCGAGGGAAACCGATCTGAATCTCTTGCCGGTTGCGGCGTTGCCAAGTGGTTGTTCACGGCTTGTAGTGAAGTAGGGCTGTGGCTATAGTTAATAAAACAATCAACGTTTTACCCCAAAAAAATTTTAATGAATTTAGTGATCATATTTTTGATGATGATTTTTTGGATAATGGCCAATTATCATTAGTAAAATTAATTTTAAAAAGATATTTCACCATTCGATTTCATCATGAAACAAGGAAAAAATCAGATCTTGTTAAAAACAGAGTAAGAAGCATGTTAACTCATTTAATATTGTATCAAAACCAATAATAAATATGCCTATTTAATAAAGTTTAATTTGTGGGGCATTGTTGTTTAATTTATGCATAAACTTACTACCTATTTTTAATGAAACACAGATATCTAGAATAGTTCTTGTTAAATAAGTGAACAAAAAACAATAAAAACGGATTTAATATGTTTAAAATAAATATTTTCTTTTAATTTTAGACTTCAAAAAATAAAAAAATATTTTTTGGTTTTTTATGAATTTTTTAAATTAATCAAATCCATATCCTTTTAAAGGTATAATTAAAATTCTTATAATTAGAAATACATATTATGTGAACAATTAAAAAAAAATATATTTATTTAAAACTCTCGAAATTGTAATTGTTTCGCCTATGGAAATCTCTATCTCTCATAGACTTTCTTTACGTATGTCAACGTATTCCTTATTGATGATTGCGCCACCTCCCTATAACGCATTTAAATAGAACGTTACCATCTTGTCCGTAGGATATTAAATCTGTGGCTAATGCTGTTTTTCTACAATGGCGTAAGGGTTTTCATAAGCCTTTTCGTGCGTATTACGAAAATTTGTAATGCCATCTCGCGTGAATGCTGCTTCGTCAGTAAACAGAATTAACTCGATAAACCGGTTATTTTCTTCATATTTTTCCAAAAGACTATTGCACATGTCCAGTCGTAGTTGTAAGTCACCCTCATAAAGTGCTTGAACCTTCTGTACATGAAATGGGTACAGAAGTTCTTCATGAAGAATTTACCAAGTTGTAGAATTAGCAATTCTCTCTTGTAACGCAACATTCCTTGTGCTAATACCTGGATTTTCTCCTACTCTTTGTTTTTTTAACAGTTCTGGCATGCCTTGGTCTGCCTTTATCGGAAAACCCAATTTTGAAAGAACCTATCTCACCAAGTCGTCTGTGAATGTTGATGAAAGTCGTGCACATGGAGCAATCCTTTCTGGATAAGTTGCAATATAAATCCGCCAGGTCTCTTCGGCATTCCCATGTGCTTGCCCGTAACAAAAATGCATATCACGGTACTCAACATTTAAATATTCTCGTTCCATTTTGAAACGCAACCTATTCTGTAACACTTACAGAACAGGTTACATTTGCTTCGGCTTAGCTTTTCGCCTGGTAAAGCAGTAATGTCGTGAGTACAATGTACCTAATTAAGGTAAGATAATTAATTAAGAAAAAAAGATGGGCCCCACGGTATTTCCTTTTATTCGGTTACTTTTAATTAGAATTTAATTTGGTGGGAAACACCGAAATTAACCAAGTTTAGAGATTAAGCTGTTGTTATTAATTTCACAAAGGTAGGAATTTAAATTCATAAACAGTCAGTTAAAATAAATGGTTTTTATTCATATGCTTAAGGAATAAACTAAAAAAAATATAATTTTAATTAGTTTAGAAACGAACCCCCCTCCATTATTTCTATTAAACTTAACGCAATCTTTAGTCCTGATGTAATACGCATAATACCGTGTACTTGATCAAGCATCCGTAATATTGTAAGCGCAATTAACCCTTTTAAATCAACAAAAAAATTAACTTCCCTATCAGATTGGTTCTTACAATTTTGATAGTTGTTTTACATTATTTACAAACAATATTAGAATAAAAGAGAAACATGTCATCAAATGTAGGTTAATTACTTATTTTAAAAAAATTAATAAAATTTAATTTTAAAATAAATAGGTAAATAAAAAATATGGCGCGCAGATGTTGGTATTCCCCATAAAAAAGGAAAGGTAAAACCTGTTTTCCTGTTGTTTTCGGACAAAATGGCTGCTGGACGACGCCCTGCTCCTACACTAGTAGTGGTCACGGAAGAGCCAAACCATACAGGAACGATTGTCGAATCTGATGAATTTACCAAAACGAAAAATCGAAAACCCTGTTTGAAGAAAAAGGGATTAGGACCCTTAAAATTGTACTAAAGACCAAACAATTTATAGTGATAATAAACTCAGTATTATACAGATATTTATGGGTATTTTAAGTATGAGTTAACTCAGCATAAATGCGGGTTACAGGCTACCAACGGAGGAAGTCAGTGGCTACTCTTACAGAGGAAATGAACATTGCACACTGCTATAAAAAACACCCAAAATTAGCAAGATGACTTGGATAAAACTAGATTTGAAAATTGAAAAAAAATAGCATTTATCACTATATTAGAATTTTAACATACCTGTTTGCAAATCAACCGTTAATAGTCCTGATAGACAATATGGATTCCGTCACAGTAGATCCACAGCTGATCTTCTTTCCTTTGTCTCACACAACTGGAACAAGTCCCTTGAGTTCCTTGGTGAATCCCAAATCGTTGCTCTTGACATATCCAAAGCTTTCGATCAGGTCTGGCATGATGGGCTTCTTAACAAACTTCCTTACGGTCTTTCACCTAAGCTTTGCTCTTGGCTTTCCAGTTTCCTTTCTAATCGACGTATATCAGTTAGTGAGATGGTCATTTCCAGCTCACCAAATTAATGCTGGGGTACCCCAGGGCTCAGTGCTGGCACCCACGCTGTTTCTTCTACACATTAACGATCTTCTCTCTTCCACAATCAATCCCATTCATAGTTTTGCTGACGATAGTACCCTCCACTCCAGTATTCAATTTCTTAAGCCACCGTGTAATCCTGAGTTCGAAAACAAGCGCAGGTCAATGCAGATATCTCTTTCCCAAGACCTCAAACTTATCTTGGATTGGGGCGCCAGGAATCTTGTTCAGTTTAATGCCTCGAAAACAAGCGGGTTTGCTATCGCGAAAAAGTCTGCAAATGCTCATTCCTTACATATGAGCGGCCAAGTTCTGCAGAACAAGGAGTCGTTTAATCTTGTCGGCGTTACTTTTGAGAATAACCTCAACTGGCACAAAACATATTATCCATAGCTTCGGCAGCTTCAAAAAAGGTTGGATTTCTCTTCCGAGCCAGAAAATATTTCTCTTCTTCCAATCTGTACACCTCTATGTATCCCAAATCAGACCCCTTTAGAATATTGTTCTCATGTCTGGGGAATGGCGTCCCCTACAACACTTAGCATACTGGACTCCATTCAAAGAAGAGCCGTTCGTCTTATTAATGATCCAACGCTCACAAAGGCTTCCTCTTCTTGCCCACCGTCGAGCTGTAGGGGATCTGTCGCTCTTCTATAGGTATTTTCACGGCTTCTGCTCAGAGGAGTTATCCAGTATAATTCCTTCTCTGGCAGCTCCCAACAGAGCAACACGTAGTGCAACTTGTATGCATCCTTTTACAGTTCAGTTAGAGAGGCCCGAACTTCCCCCTTTTTCGTTCCTTCATCCCTAGAGTGTCAAGACTATGGAACCAGCTGCCCGCAGAAGTTTTTCCTTCTCCTCCCAATCTCCAAAATTTAAGTCCCGTGTGAACAAACTTCCCTCTCACCACACTGAAGACACCCACGGTACGTTAGTACTTTGGCATCAGCCTTCGTGGACTGTCCCAAGATAAAAAAAAAAAAAAAAAAACATCACCAGTTGACCATAGCACGCCATACCCCAGAAAATATGAAATTTTAATGCATCACACGTGAATTTGGCAGAACCGTCATTAGGCAAAAAACCGCCTGAGCAGGAAAAGAGAACCCTTGTCTC
>JAHBCN010017204.1:0-18592 GCA_019359885.1 Listronotus oregonensis | reverse complement strand
ATAAATTTCGTTTTTGTTTTTATATATTTTTTATCAAGGATTGTTATAGCCATGTTATATTCTTCACACTCATTAATTGCCAAAACTTGGGGAAAATATATGATTTTTTGGGGTTTTTAGTTTAAATTTTCATCTTTGTTTTTAATTTGTTCTTTATTCATGTTGAGGAAGTTCAAAAAAGTCTTTTTAAGGGGATCCAATCCTCACTAGCAGAGTTTACTGTGGATTCGACGTTAAATATTTGTGGTCGGAAATATCGTTCCATACTTCTAGCTAAGATATTTTATCTGTTTAATAAATTGAATAAACAGACAGATTTCCAAAAAAAGTTTGGGTTTTTATTAAACAGAAAATACTGACAACAGTAAATTAATGATGACAACTATTAATTGACAATGACAACTAAAGAGTGGTGGAGAACTAAGGTGAACATTATATATAAATTCATAAAATACAGGTTAAATAATTATCACAGACATGCAAAAGCAACGATCTAAGATTCATCAAGAAACTCAAGGGACTTGCCAGTTTTGTGAGATAAAAGAAAGAAATGTGGATTTTTGTGACGGAATCCATACGGTCATGTAAAATTTTGTGTTTTTCCAAATACTTTAAGATTTGGGAATTAATAAATGTTTTCATTACTTTACAAAAAACAGACAGAAAAGATACAGGTCTATAATTAGAAGGGAAAGTTTTGCATGCTTTTATAAGGACAGGTTGCACACGTGCAGCTATCCAGCTCTCCGAAAAAATGTCCGTAAAGTCGTAAGAGATTCGAAAGAGGCGAGTTAAAATAGGTGCTAGCTCAGGAGCATATTTTTTTAAGACGTATGGTATGCCATCCAGCTCAGACGATTTTTTGGTAGTAAGAAAAGAAAGGACACGCTTGATTAAATATAGATAATAAATAAATTGAATTAAATTTCTTAAAAATACGTATCAGGTATCTATGCAAAAAAAGCAATTAAAAATTATTTTTAAAATATATTTATCAATAAAAGTTGTATAAGTATTCCATCATTGATAAGCTTACTGCTCGGCAATCCTGTAATAAATTTTAAGTATTATCTTTATTTATTATATACACAGTTTATTTAGTTCAAGGGCCATGATTAGGTAATATTATTAATAACATGAAAAGTTATATAAAAATTTTGTTTTAACTTTTTACATGTTATCATCGTTATAACAAGGACTACCTATAAATTATGAATAACTTTTTATGTGAAATACGTATCGAGACTGTAAGGGACAAAGATAATTATTGGGTAGATTGGGCATAATAATAGGGGTCGTTTACCTTTAGTTTTTCATTAGTTTGTCTTAGAATATATACAGGGTGTTTTAAAAAACATAGGACATTGCTAAATGAAAAACTCCGTGGCCAAAAATAAGATAAAATTTTTTTACAGGGTTACTGGTAATTAAATACATTCCTTGGGGATCTGATAGAACAGTATATAAGAAGTAAATTTAAGCCTAACATGTATAATATAAAACCTAATAGGTTTCAAGATATTTTAATTTTTCGTTTTTCTTGAAAATGTAGGGTTTAATGACTTAAATTTTTAATTTTCAAGAAATGTACTTCATTTTTTGTAACTTTTTTGCTGAAATACTTACCATATGGTCTTTTGTTTGAAATAAAATAGGTCCAAAAGCAATTCGATCGTGTGAATACTAAAAAAAAAACTGTGAAAAATAAATTTTAAAAAATCTCATGTGGAAATGTCGGAACGTTATCAAGAAAAATTACCAATGCAACTGGCAAACAAATTATTTTAAAAACTTCCCTTTTGTAACAGCTATCCAGCTTACAACAAACATTTAACGGTTCAAAAAAAAGATCAATGAAATTGCTATAACTACATAATTTGTTTTTTTTTAATAAACAGTAAATACGTCAAATGAAGAATAAGAACATTAACACTTAATTTCTACAAATCTTGTTCAAAATGGGAACCTCTATTGCGTATACACGCACGACAGCGTCTTCTTAGTTCTGTCTTAATTATTCTAGTTGTCAATGTATTTCGAATGTGTTCAGCAGAGTCGTGTATTCTTTGTCTAAGATTGTTTAAAAGTTAACAATGGTTTAGAATGTTTAACAAAACTTTATTGTCAGTGTTATTTAATGATTTTTGTAGGCAACCTGTCAAAATCTGACATTTTGTTAAACATTCTAAACCGTTTTTAACTTTTAACAATTGTTTAGAATGTTTAACAAAATGTCAGATTTTGACAGGTTGCCTACTAAAATCATTAGATAACACTGACAATGACGTTTTGTTAAACATTCTAAACCGTTGTTAACTTTTAACAATTGCTAAGTTCATTGCTAAATTTAACAACGCGATCATCACTTGGCCGTATATCTATTATATGACCCCCATACGTAGTAGTCCAATGAAGTTAAATCCGAACTCCTCGCTGGTCAAAGTATTGGGCCTGCTCTTCCAATCCAAGGATTCGTGAAACGTCGATTAAGTAATTTTCGTACTGTCAACCGATAATGCACTGGACAGCCACCGTGCTGAAATATCATTCGTTCTCTCACGGCTAAATGAACGTCTTTTAGAAGCCCTTGCAAGTCATTTTCCAGAAAATGTTCATACATTTTTCCGTTTAAATTTTCAAGCAAAAAGAATGGCCCGATTAAATAGCGGCCAATAAGTAGCATCCATACATTTTCAGAAAATTTCCTTTGGAAACTAGATTCCCTTATTAAATGTGAGTTTTCTTCTGCCCAACAGTGCAAGTTGTGAAAATTTGTTATGCCCTCGCGATTAAATTTCGATTCATCTGTCCAAAGAATGCTTGTTGAGAAATGCGCATCTTCTGCGTCTGCATTTAACACAAAGGTTGAATTTTACTCTGCTTTTAGGATCACCTTCATCTCATCCTTGAACAAGAGTATAATGGTAACGATGGCATCCAACTTTACGTATCGTAGACCCAACTCTCCATTGTGATGCACCGGTTTGCCCCGCCACTTTGGTGGTTGAAATGCTTGGGTTATCTTCAAAATGCCTCAATATTTCTTCATCATAATCTTCTTCAGAGGAGCACCAGCGTCACCCCTCCAGCTTTTTCGGCAATATTTCGATATGTTTTACTGAAAACACGAACATTTGGAATGCGACGGTTAGGAAAACAACATTCATATTACCTACGGGCTTCTGCAGCATTAGCATCGCAATATCCGTAGATAAATAGGATGTCAGCATATTCTCCATTGCTATATCATTCCAACAACAACACAACAGCAACAGCAACAACGATAACAACAGTGAAAAAAATATTTGACAATAAAAATCCAACAACAACGACAAAAATATTTAACAATAAAGTTAAAGAACTTAGAGAACACGATTTTCAGAAGGAAATCACAATTAATTAGCTGTCAGATTGACAGATTGTAATGCATAAACGATGTTTCAAGTTTTGTTTTGGAGTTTCCATAGAAACCATAGGCGTTGTGAAAAATAACAGTTAAATGAATTCAGTCTGTCGTCACCTTTATTTTTTACTTTTTCTTTGAAACTGCGAGGATTTGCTACAAAATTTATACCTCGTTAGATAACTATTACAATAAGGAAGTTTTTAAAACAATTTTTATGCAAGTTGTATTGGTAATTTTTCGTTGATAAAGTTTTGAGATTTCCACATGAGATTTTTAAAAATTATTTTTCCCAAGTTTTTCTCTGAAAATTTTGCACTATCCAAAATGTTTCCGGATACTTTTTTATTCCAAACCAAAGACCATAGTGTTGGACAAGTATTCCAGCAAAAAAGTTACAAAATGTTAAATAACATTTTTTGAAAATTAAATTTTAATACATTAAGACCTACATTTTTTAAGAAAAACTAAAAATCAAAATATCTCAAAACTTATTGAGTTTTCTATAATGCATATTAGGATTAAATCTCCTCCTTACTTCTTGTTCTATCACCAGTCCAAGGGAATGTATCCAATAACCAGTAACCGTGTATACACATGGTCCATACCACCTACATTTTACAACAGGATGTAAAGGAATTTTAAATATGGTTTTTTGATTTAAATGAAACCTATTAGAGTTGGACTGAAATAGACTTATTGTTTACAACCTTTTATTACTATTATGGAAATTTTATTATTATTTTATAGGTATCATCTTATTTCGCTGTATTTGATATTAATATTTTTAATAATCTAGTTCTCTTTAAATAAATTGATACTTAATGCTTTTCGAGATATTTTAATTTAAAACTCGCGTGGTACGAAAAATGTAACCCTTAAAACTAATAACAACTCCGAGAACAATATTAATGTATACAAAAGTCTTCAGTATCAATAAAACGAAGAATAAATGCTCGTATTCAAGGTAGAGGTGGGCACTTTATAATTTATTTTAATTTTTTTCTAAAAATGACTATTGTTTTTAATTCGAAATGTTACTCTTTTCGTACCATAAAAGTTTAAAATTAAAATATCTTAAAACCCCAGTTAATTGAAACATACCATTTTTTATAGAACTAGGCAGAGACCAGGTACCATGTACAAAATTATGTATAATATTAATACCAAAAAAGTTATGGCGAAATATTGGTAAAGAAAATAGTTAAACCGCCTGAAGCTACGCCTCTGGTCCATACGAGTATTTAAAGTTTTTCACCGAAAGGTGTATTTCGGTCATTGTTTCAACCTTGGTTTTAACTTCATCATTTAAAATATCATTTAAATTGAAAATCCTGATCTGAAAATAAAGTAGAAATCATAGTACTAAAATCTTTTCTTTCACATCATCTTAAAAATCGTTTTAAAACTATGTTTATATAACATTTTTGTTTTATTTTTGGCCAAGGAATCTTCCATTACGCCTTATCTCCTTTTTTGAAACACCCTATATACATTTTTTTAAACGATTATTTTTGTTTCAATTTTGTAAAAAAATATATTTTCAGACATTTTGGTATTGACTTACTTCTAAGTGCTTCAAAAGGTTATTTTTCATAGTGGGATCGTTCACGATGGTTTAAAGCTTGGCTTTAAGCCTCAGTACTAACGTAGTGTGGGTGTCTTACATGAAGGAAGAACCAGATTAATATACAAGGAATTTAAATATTTCAAGGGTCTTTAGGAGAAGGAAAGATCTAAGATCTTTGCAGGACCACAGTCTAGATACACTAGGGATGAAAGAAGGAACAAAGTTGGAAGCTCGAGGCCAATCTGTGTTGCTCTTTTGGGAGATGCTGAAAATGGAATTATGTCATCTAATCCTTCGAAACAGAAACCATAAAAGTATATACCAAAAAAGCTCAAGTCTCCTACAGCTCGTCGATAAGCTAGGGAAGAAAGCTTTCTGGTAAGGGACATCCAAGATTATTCTAGATACTAAGTATATATCCTGTCTGCAAAAAAGAAATTTTCAACCAACTTAAAAAGGCTAAATTGTTATCTCTGCAAGAATCTAATAAAATGGAATTGAAGATATAAATATTTAGATTATAAGTAATTATTCCCCAGAACATTAAATAAGAACCTGATAGTTGCAAAATGTTTCTGCGATAAGGCGTCAGTTGGTTTTTTAATAGTTTTTTAAGATGATAATTTATATTCAAATATTTTAGTAAAATTTCCGTATAGTTTATTTGTATTTTAAAATTCAATTCAGCGTTTTAATGTTTTTTAATTATGGTAAGCACTGTTCATATCCTATTTACTATTCATTAGAAGCTATAAAAGTAAAGTATCAGTTCTTTATTCATAAGAATTGGAAGTTTACATTAGTTTAAAGTCCCGTTTGACGAATATGTACACGAGCTGGGCCTATCTGTAAGAATAAATTACAAAAATAATATGCTGCTCCTTTATGCTCTATTTAGAGATATATTTTTAAATAGGTGTTTATGTCATTTTTTTTTTCAAAAAATGATAATTTCTTTATAAAAGGTTAAAGTTTTTGAAATAGTTTAAATAAATTTTCGCTAACACAGGGATTACAATTACCTAAAAATAACACAGTCACACAAAAAAAAGTTATGTATACTTTTCATGAGACATATGTTTCCGTAGTAATTTTACCTCCTGATCACAAATCCGGGTTTAGAATTCCACCATAAAGTAATTATTTATTCCAACCTCAAAAAACTGCTGAAAAATATTGGAAATTAATAAGAATTAACTAGGAAAAACTGAACTTTTTATATCCAACTTTTATTACGTAAAAAGACCTGCTGAATCCAAATCCACGACCAAAATTAGGGTAGAACGTGTGGTTTGTTTTCTAATAGCAAACGGACGTAGCTAAAATTACTAAGGAAGTGGCTAACACAACAGCAACGGTTTCTTAAAAAAAGTTTTGGCAACTAGACTAGATGGTAAATAAAGCTTTGTCTTTATTTGTATTAATAAAATTGACAGAAAGTCAATATATAGGAATAAGATGTGGGGCAAAGGTTAGAAACGCAAATATATACCCTATAGTTCATCAGCACATTAGAGGAGCCAAAGAACAGTGTCATCTTCCTATAAGCTTAAGTATGTTATGTTTGTAAAGCCACCTTAAATCCAATGTTTTCCTTTAAGTCAATTTACTTGTTTTGTTGGATTAAACTTTTTTGGGTTGATCGTCCGACACAATAGTGTAATTGGATTTGTATTCAATCTGACATATTATGTACAGTGACGGCCATTAAATCTTGGCAACAAATTTGTGAAATTTTGACTTTTCTGCCAATTTTTAAATCGCTCTTTTTTACCTTGTTTTACTTTTAATTACAAAAAAGCAAAAGGTAAAAGAAAATATTTATATTTTATAAAACTAACAAATTAATAAATTAATTAACAATTTAATAAATTGAAACAAACTTAAATATCCTTTTAAACAAATTTAATATTTTATTGCGGCCCCGTTTTTTTCTAACACAGAGTTTAGACTTCCAGGCATCAAATGGACCAAAGCCTGGGCGTAGTCCGGATTTCCTCGTTACTCATTCCATGCCTCTTAAATTTTATCCTTAAGTTTTCGTTTACATTTTGCGGCCTAAACTTATTTTCCCCATTTATTTTTTTAACTAATAAGCCCCAAACATTTTCCATAACATTTAAATCCGGACAACGTGCGGGCCACGGTAAAACCCTGATACGCTGCTCTTTCATCCATTCATCGACTTGCCGGGCCGTATGAACGGGACACTTATCTTGCTAAAAGATAAAATTTCTGTCCGGAAATCGATCCACTACAAACGGAAGCATGATATTCTGTATATATATATATATATATATATATATATATATATATATATATATATATATATATATATATATATATATATATATATATATATATATATATATATATATATATATATATATATATATTCCAATATTCCTTTGATAAAATAAATACACCAAGTCCGTGCACTTAGCCTACCCCAAAATTTACTCGAAAATCTCCCACTACTTCTTCTTTTGTATATTTTTTATCAAACGTGTTCCTTGAGGCCTGTATAACTTAAGTATCCCATTGAGCACGACTGAAACACTTTTTATCGGTAATATATATATTTCAAAAATCGAGCAAATCCAATCCCCCCCCCCCCCAAACATTTACCGAAAATTTCCCACGACTTCTGTCCTTCTGGGTATATTTTTTATCAAAACGTGTTCCTTGAGGCCTGTATAACTTAAGTATCCCATTGTAGCACGACTGAAACACTTTTTCATCGGTGAATATTATATTTTCCCAAAAAATCGGAGCAAATCCAATGCATTGTTCTTTATTTGCATTTGTTAAAAACGGTTTTAAGGCTGCCGGGTGGTAGCGCAAATCGGATATTTGCCTTATTCTTCGCCGTGCCATTCTAATCGATGCTGGGAAATTGCTTTCCGTTTTTGCTGTAACTACAGATTTAAATGGTTGGTTTCTTAAAACATTAACTAAATTATTGTCTTGTTCTTGATTTGATAGTTTGGGGTGACCACTTCCAACTCTTCTCTCAAAGAAGCGTGTTTCCTGCCATTTTTTTTTAACAAAATGAATAGTACTCTTCCGCCACATTCCTTTCTGGCCAACCTCTCTGCTCAATATAATGAATGATTAATACTTTTTGATCCAAAGTTAAGTTTGGCATAATATGATAATTTAATAAAAATTATAAATTTTATAAAATAAAAATAATAATCATAAAAACCATTTTAAGACACTGACAACGGGCACCTGTTTCTTTATTAGGTTTTTTACGAAAGGGAAAAAGATTGCCCAAGATTTAATGGCCGTTACTGTACATCCTTGGTTAGATTTTAGGGTTAGGAATTTTAATTTTTTATGTTTTGTTGTTGCTCTTTGTGTTGAGCTTTTCTTTTAGTTTTTATTGCAAAATAGAGTAAATAATGAGTACCGAAAATAGTGAAAAATCTGCAAAAAAAAAGTTGAAATCCGAAAATGATTATATAATTTAGGTCAAAATTTCTCCAGATCAAAGCTGGATTACTTTTTTATTTGCGGCATAAACGACTGTGGATTGAAATTTGTGACTTAAGCTTTTGGATCAGATGAAAGCTACATCTGATCGACCCTATGAACATAAACCTAATCATTGATTCCTGAGCATTGACGCATCCAAATGCAATGGTGCAAAGACAGACTTCTGTGGGATCAGGAATGGAATGGTGATGAATCTCGCTTTTGCATGATGTTCAAGCAATTGTAAGAAGGCGATGTATTAAAAGACGTAATCCACAGTTTGATATGAAGGGACATGTTCATCACACCATGGATGTAACGGTTTGGATACCGTCAGATATTATAGCAGGACATCTCTACTCTTAGTACATGGTCTTTTATGCCTTAAAACGACAAAAAAGTCCCATATTTTAATTAGAGAAAGCCTGACCACAAATTAATTGGTCCTCCAGGTCAGAAATTATTGAACTTGCTGCACGTCGTTTAGACTCTAACAGTATTTAAACATAAATTGAAGGTAGGATGGAATAAGATATCTTAAGAAAATTTAGATCACCTAATAAGATCAATGCCCCGACTTTTCAATAAGTATAAGAAATCGAGGGTGTTCAACACAACATTAAACTTAATTTTGTCATTGATCACCCAGTTTGGCAAAATACGTAAGCCTTAAATCAAGACAATACTGTATAAAATAAGTGTTAACCTCTTTTTGTCACTTAGTATTTTAGCAGTAAATTTTACCGAACCAAAGTGCATCTGTCCGCGTCCAATTTGAACTGACGAAAGCAGTAGAAATCAAGAGAGGAGTCAGACAAGGGTGTGTTCTTTCAACACTCCTCTTCAACCTCTATTTATAGGAAATCTACACCAAAGCCTTTGAAAATAATGCCAGTGGAATACGAGTTAACGGCATTGCACTGAACAATTTGATTATGCAGACAATACAGTACTTCTCGCCGAAAACATGCAAGACCTTTAGAATATGTTGAAAGCTAGTCAAGAATATGGTCTGACACTCAATGTTAAGAAGACCAAATACTTGATTGTCACCAAGACTAAAGAAGTGACCAACGAACATCTGTATGTGGAAGGCGAAAGGCTGGAAAAAGTCGAGAGGTATGACTACCTAGGTACAAGTGTCAACTGTTCTGTGGACTATTGTTCAGAAATAAGGATTCGCATTGAAAAAGCCCGTGCATGCTTTGTGACGAACAAGAAGCTGCTCTGTAGTCGCGATCTGAGCCTGGACCTAAGAATTCGGATGCTAAAATATTATGTGTTCCCAGAGTTATTTTATGATGTAGAAACATGGACCCTCAACGTGCATTGCGAGAGGAAACTAGAAGCCTTCGAGATGTGGACCTATCGTCAGATGTTGAGAATATCATGGACAAAATATGTGACCAACGTAGAGGTTCTGAGAAGAATGAAGAAAAGCGTAGAGGTCCTGCATGAAGTAAAGAAAAGAAAATTGCAATATCTCGGCCACATCATGTATATACATACAAAGTATGAGATTCTGCCACTCATAATCCAGGGAAAAATTGTGGGAAAAAGACCTGTGGGAAGTTGCAAGAATGGTTCAATGTCAGGTCATCCGACTAATCAAGGCAGCAGCTTTCAAAATCAGAATTGCAATGCTGATAGCCAACCTTCGAAAGGAAGACGGTACATGAAGAAAAAGAAGAATTATAGCAGCACAACAATCAGATAGATTAATTTAAAGTCTGCTTTAGAAAAAACATACCCAAAACGCCTTTTAAATATCGCTTTTTTTTTCGCCCCCATCATATTTAAAAACCAGGAGCCGCCACTGGCGTAGCTGGGATTTTCTTTTTATGTAAAAAGTAAGACATGGGACTCACATCAACTATATACCAGATGCTATTGGCCTCAAGGAAAACACTAAGGTAAAAAAAATCATTTTGGAATTTGCAAAAAAAAATTGATTAATTTACCCCTCCTCCGAAGAAAATCTAAGTTTTAAAAGCTATTTGTTTTTTTTTTTAGCAAATTTGATTAAATTTTATCATGAAATCTTAAATTACGCAAAAATATCTGCATTTATCTTAAAATTAGAGGCATCTAAAATACTTGCCAAAAAATTGTTGAGTGAAAGTGGGATTTGACGATAAAATTTAATAAAATTTACGAAAAAAATACAAATTGAGGATTCGCTTTTGAAACTTAAGATACTCTTTGAGGGTAAAAAAATCAATCATTTTTTCGCAAATTTCAAAATGAAAATTTTCTTTACCAAATTGTTTCCTTTGAGGCCAAGAGGCATCTCGTATACAGGGTGTCCTAGAAATAATGGGACACAGAGCAACAGCAGATTCCTTAGGTCGAAATAATGTAATAAAAGTAAACTTGCCTTATCACAAAGTTGATAAAATAATTTAGATACTGTCTAACTTATAATTTTGTTTTCGTTCTTTCGAAATAATTTCTTAACTAAAAGACATAGCGGTACAAAATTGGGGATTTGGGGGTTCCTTGAGACGAGAAATTTATGTGCTCTAAGCTCTTTGTGATGTTGCTAGTAGAGGGCGCCAGCTACGGTCTACCCCACTAGTTATCGATGGCATAACTTTTTTTTAAGCTTAGTATATTGACCTGTTAATTAAAAAAGAAGTTACTATAAACCCCGCTGCGTCAAAAATGTATACCTCATTTAGGTCTGTAGGAGCAACTATTTTCGAGATAAACGCACTTTAAAGGACCCCGCAATTTTCAGATGGAAAATGGGTTTGGACCAATTGTTTTTAAACTTTGCAAAGTAATTGTTCTCAACACGCTGATCAAAAGTCCCCACGGGCCGAAAACCCAAAAACGCCTCTAACCCTTCAAAATCATCCCCAAAGGTCTCCAAATCCCCAGTGATCTTTAAGGCTGATTTTGGGGGGGGTTAGAGGGGTTTTTGGGTTTTGTACCCGTGGATATTTTTTAAAAAAATTTTTTTTGGTATTTTTTTCAAATTTTGAAAAAAAAAATTTTTTTAAACTTTTTTTCCCCGGAAAACGGGGCCCCTTTTTGCCCCTTTTTAAAAAAACCCCTTTTTGGAACCCTTAAAATTTTAAAAGTTTCTTTTGGGGGGGCCCCAAAATTTTTCCTTTTTTAAAAAAAAAGGGGGTAAAAAAAAGAAAAAAAATTTTTTTAAAAAATTTTTTAAAAATAAAAAAGGGGGCCCAAAAACCGGGCCCTTTTTTCTTTTTAAAAATTTAACCCCAAAATTTGGGGTTTTCCCCTCAAAAAAACCCCTTTCCCCCCTTTTTTTTTTTAAAAATTTTTAAATTAAAAAAAGGAAAAAAAAAAATTTAAAATTTTTGGGGGAACCCCCCCTTAATTTTTTAAAAATTTTTAAAAAAAATTTTTTTAAATTTTAAATTTTTTTTTTTGAAAAAGGGAAATTTTTTTTTGGGGGTTTTTTATTTTAAACCCTTTTTTTTGGGGGGTTAATTTAATTTTTTTAAAAATTTAAAAATTCCCCAATCCCCCCAATTAATTTGGGGGAAAAAAAAAATTTTTTAAAATTTAAAAAATTTTAAATTTTGGGGTTTTTTTTTAAAATTTGGGGTTTCCACTTTCCAAAAAAAAATTTTTTTAAAATTTTCTTTCCAAAAAAATTTTTTTAAATTAAAAAATTTTTTTATTAAAATTTTAAAAATTTTTTAAAAATTTAATACAATTTTGTTTTAGTGGAACAAAGTGTTTAAAAATTTTTAAAAGGAAAAAAAAAATATACAAAAATTAAAAAAAGGGGGTTTTAAAAATTCTTTTTTAAAATTTTTTAAAAATTTCCCCCTAAAAAAATTTTTTTACTTTTCCCAAAAAATTTTGGAAACTTTTTGGGGGCCCCTAAAATTTTTAAAAGGGAAAATTTTTTAATTGGAAAGGTTTTTTTTTAATTTTCTTTTCTTTTGAAAAAAACTAACCTTTTTTTTCATTTTTCTTTTCCCCTTTTTTAAAAAAAAAATTTTTTTTTTAAAAAACCTAATTTTTGGGCAAAATATTTTTTTAAACCCCCCTTTTTTAAAAACCATTTTTTTTTTTTAAAATTTAAAATTTAAAAATTCCCCTTTAAAAAAAGGGGGGCCCCAAAATTTTTTTTTTTTTTAATTTTTTCCCAAAGGGGTTAAAATTTTAAATTTTTGGAAAAAAAAAGGGTTTTAAAATTTTTAATTTTTTTAAAAAATTTTTTTTTAAATTTTAAAAATTTTTTTAAAATTTAAAAATTATATTTTTTTAAAATTTTTAAAAATTTTTTAAATTTTTTTTTTAAAATTTTAATTTTTTAAATTTTTTTTTTTATAAATTTTTAAAAAAAAAAATTTAATTTTTTTTTTCAAATTTTAAAGGGTTTTTTTAAATTTTCCCCCTTTGGTTTTTAAAAAAAGGGTTTGGGGAAAAAAGGGGGTCTTTGGAAAAAAAACCCCAACTCAAAAAAAGGGGTTTTTTTAAAAATATCGAAAAAGAAATAAAAAAAAGGGCACTGGAAAGTAACCTGGGGCCCCTGGAAAATTTAATATACAAAAAAGGGAAAAAAAAGTTTGTGTTAGGAAAACTAGAAAAAAAAATAGGGGTAGTTTCCCTTTTTTTCTCAAAATTAAAAATTATACCCCTTTTTTAAGGTTTTTTTTATTTTTTTTAAAAAGGGGGATTTTCACTTTTTTTTCTATTAACTTATGATTTCTTTTTAAAAGGTAAAGGATATTCTACCTATGGTCATTTATACCCTTGACTTTCCAGTATTACTTGGCTGGGCTACTTTCTAAGAATTACTAGGTATAAGAGGTAAGCATAATTAACTAATAAAGTAATTTAATAACTATTATTTGCACTTTTAGTTCCTGTCTAATTTGCCTCCATTGCATTCCGCCTATAAAATTTAATATATTTTTAGGTTGATGAACTTGTTATTCATTACGTCGTCGAACAATCAACATTTTGACAACATCAGTATTTTTCCTGATATATTTTCTTTAGGTTCAATATTTTTTTAAAAAAAAAAATTTAAAAAGTTGGATTTTAAATTTAAAAAAAACCCCAAAACTTTTTTTGGGGAAAAAATTTTTTTTTTAAAGGTCAAATTTCCCCCTTTAAAAGCGTGTTTTTTACTGGTGTAAACACATGAGTATTCTAATTTGGTTCGTCCCAATAGGGTAGATCAAAAAAATTTTTGGGAAAATTTTTTTGGGGGAAAAATTTTTTTAAAATTTTTTAAAGGGGGGTTTTTTCCCCAAAAACCCCCAAAAAAATTTCCCCCCGGGGGCCCCGGGCCCCAACCCCCCGGGGGGGCCCCCCCAAAATTTTTGATTAAAATATTATTTATTAACGAAAATTTATACACTAATTATTATTATTAACATTTATAGTAAAAGTGCAACTGGTAGCGTTTTTCAAATTTATTGCCAACGCGAGTGGCTTTTCTATAGAAAACGTTGACGGCGGCGGCGTTGGGTTCTTGATGAGCCAATCTTTTGCAATATGGAAGTAGTTTCTTGAACCGAGAGGTTTAATACATTGGAAGATGGCATTACCGGTTGTTTCTGAATAGTGGAAGGTAAAATTAAGTATTTTGTTTGAAATATCCTTTCTAAAATTTGTTGAATTCTCGAGGTATCCTTCAGCGACTGATGTAGCCTCCAAGACGTTTAATGTTGGATATTTCTTCTCCGGAGATTGCAAGAAATGTTGCAGAGGACCGGCGATAGCTATGCCCAGTATACAATTCCGGGTTAGGAAGTTTGAGATAGGCCGCTATTTCCGATGGTATTAATGCAGATACATTGTACTGTACACACTCCGTGTTTAAAGTTCACAAAAAATCGCCTGTGTGGTGTCGGTTTCTTAAACTGGCATACTTTCTATATAGATTCAAAAATTTTCCATTTTCGGCATCTTCAGAAATGACAAAGCTTCTAGAGCTCTCTACGACAAGCGCCCGCTAAACCAAAAATCGTAGCCACTTTTATATGTAAATACGTATCATCTGGTGCTTCATCCATGAATTTCGATATTTCTTCTTTTAAAAAGACTTTAGCCTTTTTGAGTCTAAAACCAACGCTTTGTTTAAGGTAGGTACACTTGCTTAAATCTATGTTCTTTCGTAACTTAATGATAAATTTTAGCATAGAGTATCTAGACCATAATATATTGGGTTTACATGTTTTTGATAAATAAGAGAAATAGGGCAGAAACATCTCTTCTTTAAAAGACCCTTACTTTGACACCAGCTCTCAAACATAACAAATATTTTTTCATACCTGTGACGAGATTTCATGGGCAGGAGATCTATACTTGCTATTTCTGCTGCTTCGATAATAATCGATGCTGGTAAATCGTCGTCAGAATCCATTGAAAATGTTTCTCCAATTTGTTTGAAAAATGCGTGATAGAAAATTAATTTTTGATAGATGCATAACCAATTAGTTGGTTGCTATGGATTATTTGATAATTTATACGAAGTTATTAAAAATATGTACTTACATTTGGTAAATTAGGATTATTTTATTTATTTATAAAGTTATAAATATGACGGTTTGGAAATTAGAGTTCTATTATCTAGAAAAATAGAAGACTCATCTAAAAATTAAGAAATCTTTTCTCCAAATATATAAGAATTGGACTGTTGCCTTAGAATATGAAAATTGGTATAAGTGCTATTCGATTACGATTAGTGCGAAAAGTAGAGAGGGCAAAGGGATTTAAAATGGGGATGAAAGTTTCCATAAAAAAATTGTCATTTTTAAAGTTGTAAATATGGGGTTGGTAAGTAGGCTTCTGATTACCCAGAAAAATAGAAGACGTCATCTAAGAAAGGATTTAAGAAATCTTTTCTCCAAATGGATAGAATGGACTGGCCTTAGAAGTATGAAAATTGGTATATAGGCTATTGATTACGATTAAAAATAATGTTTTAAAATTTTTGAAACTACATCCCTTGGGAAGTTAAAATGGGAGTTAATAATTAGGCTTCTGATTACCCAGAAAAATAGGAGACGTCAGTTAAGAAAGGATTTTGAAAAACTACCCGTAAATGGGTGGAATGGGGAGGGGCGGTGAAAGTTTGTCTGAAACCGCACTCATATTACAAAATAATAACAAATTAAACAAACCGCGGAGTGTATGTGACGGAAGACGAAGCACGGGGAGTGAGGAGCAATATTCCGCAAGCAACGGAAAAAACCAAAATAGCGAAAATTATATAGTCCACGCGGGCGAAATTAGTAATAATATAAAGATAATCTATACCTGATAGCAATGAAAGAGTATAACCTAAATTATCTGCTGAAGAATGAAAATGAAAAATTAATTAATGACTGGCACTTTAAGAGGGAGTGGCACAACCCCCAAAATCTTAAATGGAAAGGGTGGTTGATTGATACCTCAAGTTTTTTTTTAACGACGATCCTTAACATGGGGGAACTTTAAGTTTATAGTTTTAAAAATGTTTGCATTTAAATTTAAAAATTTATTTTAAGTGGGTATTTTATGACTAAAGGTCTATTAGCGCATAAATTTAAAAAGGTAGCGTAAAATAATACCAAAGATAATACTACTACGGATAAGATAAACCATTCAATGCTATATTTTTGATACCCCTAATGGACTTTGGCTAACGCGAGCCGATGTCCATCGAGATATTTTCGCGCTAGGCATTTCAATCCTTGAACGAAAGTTAAACAGTGTTGCCGACAGGCCTTTACTATTGGCGTGATGAAACGCGACTAGAAAATACACAACCCGTTTAGCCGCCCGCTTTCGCTATGTTATATCCTAAATTATTTTTGTTCTCCTATTAAAATAGATAAAAAAACTATCTTTCTTATATTTTATTAATATTCAAAAACCAATGTATTTGGTCATGCCAAAACTCTTCCTAATTTAAATTTGTATAGATAAACTTATGGGTTTATTATGTCATTAAATTGGTTCCTTTCAGAATAAGAAACGTGATGCATTGCCTAAAACTTAGCAAATAAACTAACATATTAGTAATAGAATTTAGTCTAGACCTTTCAAATTACCGTAAAATACGTTTATTATATTGGTTCCATTACCGAAGGGACAATCCTAAGTAAACTCAAATAAAATATTTTCTAAAGATAAAATTATACCAAACAAAATAAATGTGCTTGTAAAATTTTATTAAATGGTCAACTACGGAAAGTTTGGAAGGTAAAGAAACTATTAGCATCCCTTAAATTAAAAGCCAATAAGATGCATAAACAGTTTATCAAGCACCGCCTACTTTTAAATTGGGGGAAGGCTAGTAAGTTAGACGGATTCTCGGAGAAGAAATAGAAAATAGGTTGTAACAGAACCATCTTAGAGTTAAGACCTAATATTTAGAAACTTTATGTACAACCAAAATCATAATAAACAGTGAAATAAAAATATAACATTTCTTACTATAAAATTTGTGGCAGCAGAAAAACATATTAAACAGTAAAATAATATCACATTGGTAACAACAACAAGGAAAACTATAACAGCTACTTCGTATTTCGAATAAGGTACAAGCGACAGACATTGGCAACTTCGCATATGGTTTCGTACCTCGTTTCGCTGGGGCAGGGGTTACCGACTTAATTTTATTTGCATTTACGGAAGCATTGATATCTCCCGAACTGATTCAGAACGCCCCATTTAAATGAACCATCCATCCGTAGTAGTATTATCTTTGATAATACTGAGAAGGCACCATTTTAAAATTAAAAAAAAACAAATTAGCTCATGCGCATTTTACCCTTTCTATTAATTAAGGTAGATAAATTTTACGCCTAACGATTTAAATGATACGAAATTTTGTTAATTACACAGGCATACAAAAAAAAATGTGGTTCGTACGTGACATTCGACATATTTATCCCGGAGTATTTTTTCTTTCGGAATACGAATCCAGTATCAGAATTGAGCCACCACATTAAAGAAACTTCCTAACCTCATAAAATGGTCTAAAACACCAAAAATTTACGAAAAAACACCATTAAAAATTTTACATTATCACATAAAGACCAAAAGAAATAAAAATACATCCTCAGAATTGATGAGTCACGTGACGTTTTTTTATAACTTCAAAGAAATGAGCATTTTTCAAAAATAGACCGATTTACGACAAATTTTTTATACAGGGATTTTGGGGGACGTTGATCACTAATGCAAATGCAAAATTCAAGATGACGGGTCCAATATGGCAGACTAAGTATCCAAAACTCTTCCGATTATAGCCAGATTCGGTACATAGGAGTTTTAAGGGTCGCTGATCACCTGTGGTCAAATTTTTAAAATTCATATTTGTGGCTTTTCTCGTATTACAAAAATGGGTATTTCTTCCCGTAGAATCTTGGAACACCTTAGAAAATTATGAGTTGAAATAAACGAGATTCGGCATCACATTACCATATTCTTAATGGGACATCCTATTTATTGGTTCTTTATTTTTTGTTTCAAATAGAAGGAATTCGTATTCAACAACATTATTTATTTCATATGAGAACTTTGCGATTTAAATAAAAAAAGACAAAGGTAACACTAAATATATAAAATGATAAAACACTACAAGTCATTATTATGTATAAGTCTATCGTTATAACATAAGAATAACAATGTCTTCGACGACTCTCACTTGTCACCACTTATGTAAAATAGTTTCATGACTTAAATTTTTCCTTCCAGAAAATATTCCATTTCATCAACATTAAACGCTTAAACGCTAGACATTGACCTCATATTAACTTCCTGTGTAAAAAAAACAACAGGATATAGCAAGCGGATCTGCATAATAACAGACAGCCAGGCATCACTAGGGGCACTAGCAAACCCCAAGCTAACGTCAAATGCCAAAAAGAACTGGACGTCCTGGAAGAACGCAACAGGGTAACTCTTCTGTGGGCACCGGGACATACGGAAATGGAAGGCAACGAAAAAGCGGATGTTGGGAAAACCGGGGGTGAAAAGCAAGAAACCCAAAACCAAGACCAAGACCGGGATTTGTCTGGTCTTCAAGCGGTCTTGGTCTTGCAAGCTCAAAGAAGATCTGGTCTTGGTCTTGCTGCAAAGAGTCTTGCTGGTTTCTTTTTTTTAATAGTAATAATTTAAACTCAGCAATCTTGAATAAAATATATCTTTTT
>JAHBCN010017203.1:0-18611 GCA_019359885.1 Listronotus oregonensis | reverse complement strand
TGTGGCCTTTGGACCTTTCGTTTGGCTCCCGTTCCCCTTACCCCAAGGTGCGTATCCTGACGGCTGGAAATTTTACCCCGATGACGTCACTGTTGCCAGTTACACAACATTGAGGGTTGCAGACCTGCTCCTTCAGTTTATCTTGGGCTCTTGCGTCATTTAGAGTATTCTTTGCTGTCGCATACAATTCAAAGTTAGCTTTTTTTAGTATTAAAAGTTTACTGTGAATTTAGAATTAATAAAATTAAAGTTCAGTATTTTTTAAAATAAGGAAAGCTTAAAAAGATTTTTTTTTTAGCGTATTTATTTATAAACTTCCAAATTTCACGCTGGATCTTGGTAAGTAATTAGAAATAAGATTAATTTATGTTAATTTATTAAATAATCTTGTTCGATAAGTTTGGTTTTTCGACTAAAAAAAACACGATTTTATAGTTTGAAATTCATTTTATTTTTCAATATAATCTCCCCAAACTTCAGTGCACTTGGTTCAGTGATCTAATTTATCGATTCCATCCCTGAAGTGGGCATCCGGAAGCCTATGTAAATACGCTTCCACGGATGCTATAACCTCTTCGAACGATGAAAATTGTTTCCCACACATGAATTTTTTGAGATGTGAGAACAGTCAGAAGTCAGAGGGACCTAAATCTAGTGAATAGGGTGGATGTTTATATTGTATTGTAAAGTAGGCGGTCGCTCAGTTTAACATAGCTCTACGCCCACTTAGACCTAGGAAGATCTTTTGTGAATACCCCACAATAGTTGATCCCCTGAATTTCCAAACTTTACGCGAAGCTAGAAATGTTTCCGGGGACAAGTTTGTTTAATATCTTAGGGAGTCAAAAATGCTTCTAGATGTTTTAGATATTGGCGTGTTAATTTCATGAATTCGCTTAGTATAGGTTCCGCGGTTTCGCTGGATCTGCCAGAAAGAAAACCTGTAGCGTTCTTTGTCACTCTTTCTCATTTTTTGCTCTTGAAGCTCTAATAGCTTTTTAGTGTACTTAGGCGATTGCATGATGAATCTCTTCGCCTGTCTTCGGTCTGAAGGGTCGTTCCAGTGACATTAATATGATATCTAAATTACGTGGCTATAAAGATTTATTTGCGTTTGATGAGAAATATCATAAATTATGTTATAGCCACTACATTCTGAAAGAAACATAAAATCGCACAAAAATGGGAAAACGCTTTCCGAACCTACCCGAAAATAGTTCGACAATATCTACCTTTTGCAGTATTGGTAGTGATGTTCAGATAGATCTTTTACTTCCTGAAGAAATGTCCAAAATTTAAACTTTATTAAGAGCTGCTGCCATAATACGTAGTGCAATGGCTTTTGTCAACCAAAATTGAATTTCCAACATGTACTTGTGTGAAAGAAGAACTAAAATATTGTAGGAACGGTAAATTTCGTTCCGAATTATCATTATTAAAGATTTTAAGGCAGAAACGGATTCAATTTATGTAAAATGCTACTAATGAAGCGCCTAAATAACTACTTACATATTACATTTTGGGGTCTGAAAAAAAAATCACCCACGGAATTGGACGATTTTAAATTTGCAATGTAAAATATTCTTTAAGTGTTATTATTTAAGGCAAAAAATGCGGATGATGTAGTTTTCACCAAAAAAAAGCGCAAATAAAAATTCTAAAAATTGGTCATTATTTCACATTTTATTTTAACTAATTTTGCTCATGTAATAAATTCATGAATCGCTTCAAGACGTGTACAGTGTTGCTAAACGGAAATATTATTAAATTATAATAAAAAACTTTGCCGTAACCATAAGGATAATTTTCATTAAATCAAAAATATTTGAATTTCAAGCCAGTTACAAATATAATTAGGGAAAATAGAAAGTCGCTTTAACTAACCAGCACTAATCATGACCCACCAGAACGGCGCATTTATAAGAAAAAATACAATTTAACGAGGAAAACCTAACCGGAACTAACTAGAACTAGATCATAGTTTGAAAGTTGTTGTTTGTTAGTTCTGGTTACTTTTTTATATAAAAAACAACCTTCAATAACAAATTATTACAAAAGTCTGGCAACATTGCTTATTTAAGCAGCATTCAGACATGTCAAAGAATAGCTTCGTATCATCTCTTTATATGGAAAAAAGAATTATATTTCCTTTTTAAAAAATACTTTTAACGAAGCCTTAGTTTATATTTAATGTATGTACTATATTTCTCAAATTTAATTAAAAGACACAAAGCATCCGCAATTTTTTGTTGCTAAAAATGTTTAAAAAATAATGAAGTTTTGAATGTATAATCAAAAAAATAACGAATCCCGTGGGTGGTTTTCTTTACCAGCAACCAATAAAAAAAAGTTGAATAAACCTACTAATTAGGTGGGTAATTAATAACAATGATTGATATTTTTGTATGGGTTTAAAAATCTACCCACCTGTTTTGGATATTTAATTTTTTTTTCTTTTCTAAACAACTTAAGCAGCCCTTAGATCTGCGTTTAAACCTGTTGATACAACTTTAACTACCTACTACACTTCCACCGGACCGTAAGATCTTTGTAGTCGGCCGGCTCGCTAAGCCAAGCGCGCAAAAATATGACTTTGGCCATTAAAAAATATCACTGACTCAATACTATAAAGGAATCTAAAAAATTTTTGTTTTAAAAACTTTTTTTAAACATTAGCTACAATTTGTACGAAGCATGTATGTATAAATTTTCAATAATAAACTTTTTTCTCGATTGCCTAAAATTTCGCTACTAAAAATAACAATTTTGAGTTTCGTACTATTTTAAAAATTTAACAAAAAATATCAGCTTCAAGTGGGACGTTGTTTGAAGCTCTATTGTGTCTACTTTAATCAAAAAAAAATTAACTTGATAGCATGAATATTATTAAAGATAGAGCAGTGGAGAAGTTAAAATACGTGTTTTATTGAAAACCAATTTTTTGGGTTTTTTTGAAATAAAAAAGAGTTCGACCACTGAAAAATGTCGTAAAAAGTGAATTCGTGTACACGATTACCTTATTAAGGAATCCCACTAGGTCTGGTTTGGTTCTACGCCGGTTTTTTTTCTCGATAACTAAGCGACTTTTCTTCCAAATTTTATTCCACTAATTAACCAAACAGAGGTGTCTCTTTAAGATTAAGAATGCTTTTTAGGGCCCTTGATTTGTGTGATTTTACCAAATACTTGTTTATAAAACAAATAATTAATAATATGACGAAAATCTTTGCAATTAATCCCACCGAAAAAAGTTATTTTTGGTTCGAAGGATAATTTCATTTGGTAGAAAGTTGAAAAGTAGCTCAAGTTCAAGTATTCAATAAAACTATGCTGCTTACGTGTTCTGTTGCACAAGATTAGATAAAATATAATGTTTTCTTTATGATTTGTAATTTATTGTAAGGTTATATGTGGAGATCTTCAATTAAAAAAATATTGAAACTAAGTAGAGATTCAAATAAACTTGAAGAGGCTATCAGCAAAAGCAAGCGTAGTAAATTTTATTCCTTTGCGCCAATGTAAATTATGTTGAATTTCACGATGGACACATGCTAGTTCTGATTATACAGGGTGTTTTGAAAGGAGAGTCAAAAAAGTCAATTTACCAAAAATTGTTTATATAAAAGTTGCTAAATAAGGCAATAACACTAAATATAAAGTAGTCTTTTTCTTAGATTCACAGCTTAACAAAAAAAGATAAGTCGTTATCCTGGATACTGACTTTGGTATTCTTATGTATTTTTCGACGCTGAATTCAAATCTGAGGTCAGAATTTTCCCAGGACCCTCAGATTTTGCCCCAGCACCCCCAAAGGGTCAAATTTCTAGATTCTATGAAATTTTAAAATAAACATCTTTTTTGGTATGCTAAAAATGAATCTGAAGTCAGAATTTACTCACCACCCATATATTTCACCCCAGCAGCCCCCTAGAACCCGTCAAAGGGACAAAATTTCACTATATATGGAAATACAAAATAAATAAGTTATTCTACGTTTTTTGGTGTGCCAAAAACGAATATGAATCCCCAATCTCCCCCCCAAAAGTTCAAGTGTATATCTGATTGGGTGATTTTTTTGCATTTGACTATTGTCATGACAAAAAAAAATAATTTTAAGGGTGAAAATCGAATAAATCAGGGGTTGAGAGAGGTTGGATATGAAAATTCGATAAAACAAGCATTTTTTAATCTGGGAATATATACGGGAAATTTTGATGTCCCCAAATTTAAATTTTAACGTGCTGAAGGCCAGAAATGTCTTCCGATGCTGAAAATTAAGTATAACTGGGGTTGAAGGGGGTGCAAAAATGTTTATTCGAACAAATAAGCATCTTTTTTTCTAGAAATCCATATCCAGGGGTTTTTAAAGTTGCTTAAGCCAGAAAACGTAGGATAATATATTCACTTTAAATTTTTATATATTGTAAAATTTTGTTCCTTTGGGGGCTGGCGAGCTGGTGTAGTGGCAGCGTACCAGCCTCTCACCGAAGACCCGGGTTCGAATCCCGCATTATCCATTGGACTTTTTCATAGCTCGTCACCTCACAGAAGGCAATGGCAAACCACTGTGTAGTATTTCTGCCTAGTAAACCCTCTCACATGTGCTTCGGAAGGCACGTTAAGCCGGTGGTCCCCATATATGTGTGGTACGCAAGACAGATATGTGCGAGAGGCCGCCTACACTCTAAAATAGAGTATGGCACAGCAAGAAGAAGAAGCAAGAGGGGTGCTGGAGTAAAATTTATGGGTGATAGGTAAATTCTAACTTCAGATTCATTTTTAGGATACCAAAAAACGTAGGATAAGATATTCATTTAAATTTTTATAGAATCTAGAAGTTGGACCTTTTGGGTTGTGCTGGGGCAAAATATGACGGTCCCAAGCAAATTCTGACTTCGGATTCGAATTCAGCGTCGAAAAAGACCTAAGGATACTAATGTCAGTACCCAGGATCACGACTTTTCTTTGTGTAGCTTTATTATAAGCAACTCGCTGGAAAGGTGAACTTTAACTGAAATAAAGTAACGAGTGATCAAAATATATACAGAGTGTAACATAAATATGGAACGCTCGAAATACCTCCCACACCGTTTATCCAATTTTTATGAAACTATGTACTCATAGGTTCGAAATTACGCCGGATCGAATGGTGAGCTCCGCGTCGTTGCCAAGTTTACCGTTTTTCTGAAATCGAATGGAACTTCGTTTTTTTTTAAACGGAACACCCTGTATTTGATTCAGTTTTTGAGTTCTGCTTAAAATTGTGTATACTTTTTATATAAAGTATTTTTTTCTAACGATAACAGTTTCTAAAAGAATTAAGATTAAAGTAATACTTAATGTATTTTACCTACAAATACAAGAATAAACAATACAGGAGGCAATAACTTAACAACAATAAATAAAACAAAATTAAATCAGATGCTTAAAATGTTGCCCATTTACTTCCTGGCAATAAGCTAAGTTCTGCGTAAAAGCATGTAAAATATTTAGAAGGCTGTCAGTTTCCTCAATCTTCCTACATTCTGCTGCTATCCTTAACTTTAAATCATCAAGGTCAGTGGGCTTGGTTTTGAAAACGACATTTTTTAGGTGGCCCCACAAGTAATAATCGAGGGGCGACAAATCCGGAGACCGAGCTGGCCACTCGATTGTGCCTCTACGTCCAATCTATCTTCCAAAAACATTATTTAGATACTGCCGAACATTACGGGCATAGTGAGGTGGAGCTCCATCCTGCTGAAACCATACTTTGTCACTTGTATTACTTTTTTACTAATTGAAAAGTTTGTCGGACAAGCCATAGGCTAGTGTAGTAGTAAAAAAATTAAATGAACACAACTTAAGATTATTTGGAAATAGTTGCACAAGAGCCGGGACAATTTCATTTCTTAAAAGCTGCAGGTATATTTCCCCATTTAACGTCTCTTCTATGAAGAATGGGCCAATTATTCTTCTACCTATTATACCAGCCCAAACATTTACTTTTCGAGGGAACTGGGTGTGATTTTCGCGTTTCCAGTGAGGGTTTTTCCTGGCCCAATAACGACAATTATGTCTATTACAGTTCCGTTTAAAAAAAAAAGGTTGATTCGTCAGAGAAGACTATCTGGGGGACAAAATCTGGATTGGCGTTGCAGCGCTCCATCATAATTTCACAAAATTGCAAGCGTCTGTCATAGTCGTCTTCTGAGATCTCTTGTACCAGTCTTATTTTGTAGGGATGAAACTTTTCGGTTTTTAGCAGGCGGTCTACTGACATATGGGAAATGTGATTTTCTTCTTCCAGTATTCTGGTAGAAAGGTGGGGATTTTCCTTTAAACTCAACAAAACGTTCAGAGCCTTATCACCATCTGTTGAACTTTTAGGTCGGCCAGAGTGTGCAGCATCTTTTACGTGTCCAGATTTACGAATTTTTTTAAAAACTTTGCTTACAGTAAATCTTGTTAACGGGTTTCTGTCAGGATATTTGTCATTAAAAATATTACTAAAATTTCGATTCTTTGGGTTTCAGTTAAATGATCCATTTTGTGTAAATAATTTGTGTAAAAATATTGACAATGTCAGATATTCCAGGTGCAGGTATTTGTAGGTAAAACACATTAAGTATTACTTTAATCTTAATTCTTTCAGACACTGTTATCGTTAGAAAAAAATACTTTATACAAAAAGTATACACAATTTTAAGCAGAACTCAAAAACTAAATCAAATACAAGGTGTTCCGTTTAAAAAAAAGTTCCATTCGATTTCAGAAAAACGGTAAACTTGGCAACGACGCGGATCTCACCATTCAATCCGGCGTAAGTTCGAACCTATGAGTACATAGTTTCATAAAAATTGGATAAACGGTGTGGAAGGTATTTCAAGCGTTCCATATTTATCTTACACTCTGTATGTGAAAAAGGTAGTTTATTACACCCAGGGGTACCGAAGATTTATTTATTATGAAATTTACCTTTAATTATCAAGATAGATTGGCTATTTTTGACCACGAATTTTGAAAAGTTCGCCTCCGTACGTCACCTCATTAATAATACAATAGTTTATGCATTTAAACGACTTTAGCTATAATTTTCGGTCACCACAACAACAATTGTTCAGTACGTTTATTATGTAATTAAATATTCACTGACGCAAGCGTGTGATGTAACCAAAATTGTTGCACTTACAAACGACATTATGTCGTCAATATTTTTAAAAATTTCGGTATTTTTCTAGTACAGTATTTTACAAAAACATGTTGTTTATTATCATTCGATGTAGTAATTAGATTCTAGACCGATTCATCTACATTTTTAAGGAGAATTAATTGGGTTACGATTCTAATTTATTTAAAGGCTGGTATTAAATTTAATTGGGACAATGCAATCAGTTTAAGGCCAAGTATTTTAAGTTATGGGTGTCGGGTAACATTGTATGTTTAATTGGACTACACGCGAGTTTTGTCATGTATGTTTTTCGCGTAGTTTCATGTTTGGTTTATTGTTGCTTTAATAATAGCTGATAATTAAAATTGTTTAACAAACAACACATCCCTTTTTACTAGTGACAAAACAAATTTTGTACAAATTCGAAGCTTTTAAAAAAAATTCTTAGGTAAAATATAAGAAAGAGATCTGATAAATCCTCGTTGGGTTTGTGCTAAGATGGGACCGCATCAATCTTGGTTTTAGGGTATACAGTTTAAGTCTTTAACTTGGAATAAATTCAATAATGTATGGTTCTTTTAAGGTAGTTTACCCGCAACAGTCGTAGACAAAGTTATCGCCTTATAGTAAGTAAAGCCCGGCCCGCCCACAAGTCAAACCGAGATTTGGATGAACATCTTTTATCTTCGTCTCTTCCATGTCATCCGCGTCGAAGTCGCTCATCTCTCTCTAACAAAAATTGATTTTTGAACGGGCCGGGACTAGTACCAGTTCGAATCATTATATTTTTTCTATTTTAGTTTAATTCGTGATGCAGTATTTTAAATGGACCCCAAATTTAGCGCTATTCCTAATAAGATCGAATACGTTTTACCAAAAGTTTAAGGTTCTCAATGCTTGAAAATATTATTTTTGTACGAGACTACACTTAAAAAAGTCATTTTTTAAGTGTAGTCTACTTTAAACAAAGTTTTACAAGGAATAATATAGCTAAAACTAAAATAAAAAACTTTTAGGCAAATTAGTTTAAAACTAATCTAAAACAAATACAAACGAAAGTTTCCAGAACTTCATTGACGTGATTCAATATTTGTTAATTATTATGAGTATCTTGGAAATCATTTATTGGTTTTATGTATAAGAAGAAATGGGCAAGTTTTACCTAATGAAATTAGGGACTCAGGGTAATATTTATTAATCAAGTATTATGTATATAACTACAAAAAACTTTTTTTGCAATATTTTTTTCGGTAATTAAATAATAATTAAAATTTTTAATTTTAATTATGTATTTTCACGTGTCTTAACCCTTAACCCGAGAGGTTGATAAATTTTACGCTATCCGTGAATATCGGTATTAAATACCGCTATTGTAGTTATTCCCGAAAATTACATAAAAAAACGACATATTATTTATTATTTTTAATGACTACTAAGAAACAAAAGTAAGCAGTAAAAACTAACAAAAATATAAACATGTTATGAACTATAAATATTTTTAACGGTCTTCAGTAATGCAGTTTTTGCATACTTTACTTGCATGCTCCAGGCAAATTGGCTTCTGGCAGGTATAACACTTATAAAGTTTTCTTTTTCTTTGGTATGGACACATCGCACAAGTTTTTTTACATCTAAACGATCATCTTCCGATGTTGATGGTTCACTTTTATTATCTTCTTTCAAAACGCTTCGTATGAGCGTCTGAATTTCCCTGGGAAGTTTTACGTTCTCAACTCTTCGCATATGAGGTGTCACAAGTTTCATAGCTAGTTCTTCGATAAATTTTCGTCTTGATATAGGCTTAATATCTCGATAATGTAGAAATAAGGAATAGGCATTCGTTGTTGATATATCTATAAGTCTGTAAAAAATTGCTAATGGCCATCGACGACATCTACGACCTGAAGAATAATTGGAACATTTCATATCGAGGGTATCCACTCCACCTTTAGTGGCATTATAAAATGAATTTATTTCTGGAAGAGAGTTATCTGGATCTGTTTCTTTACTATGATGCATAGAAGAAACTAATATAACAGCTTTATTCTTCTTCGGAACCCGGGAAATTAATGTAAAGCTGTCCTTGGAGAAACCATATATAGTGGACTCAATTGGTCTTCTGGGAGAAGGTAAAAACTCTGCAGGAATTTCGCGCTTATTTTTTTTTAGTGTGCCTGTGTAAGTTAGACCTTTCTTCCTTAACTCACGAAGCAATTCAATTGATGAAAACCAATTATCTGCCGTTATATTTCTGTTTGTCTTTTCCACTGGTTTTATTAGACGCAGAACTGCTTGGGTAGGTTTTAGCAATGTTTTTTCTTCTGGCGATAACGTTTGGCCATCGCTGTCGTTCCCTACATAGATATAGGCATTGTAGAGATATGATATTTTAGCATCAGTAAGGCACATAAGTTTGATACCGTACTTTGCCGGCTTATTCGGCATATACATTTTAAAAGAACATCGTCCTCGAAAGCTAATTAGCATCTCATCAATACACGTATTTGGGCCTAAATTAAAACATTTCTGAGAATTCTCAATGAAACTGTTAAAGATAAAAGATATGGCTGCAGTTGGATTTTCTAGACTACGAAGTTCCCTTGTTTTAGCGTCATCAAATCGAAGACAAAAAAGCAGATTTTCAAACCCTTTTAAAGACATTACAGCCCTGAATATTGGACGGCCGGTAGCTTTGTTTGAAAATAGTGATAGCATGTTTTCATGATTGGACCGATATGTAGACGTAAACATCAGCAATCCCAAAAAGGCTCGGATTTCAATAAAGTCAGTGTCCTTGTAGTCTATGGATTTGTTTTTATGAGTAGCTCTTACTTCTCTAAACTTCTCGTTAGTATGCAACACGATTTCATTTGTCATAGCTTCATCGAATAACAGATTCCAAATTTCTTCAATATTGGGTTATTTCAAACTTCTTGCCGGTTCTTTAAGACTTGGCAATTTTATTACAATATTATGACGAGGAGTTTTAACGGCTGTTTTGGTTCCTTGGAATGCCATAAATATCCGTCCTTTCCCTCATAAGTAATATCTTCTTCGTCATTCATTCTATCGTCATCAGAGTGCGGCCTTCCAAGTTCTGGTTCATATCCTACTTCTTCATCATCAGAACCCCCTGCTCAGAAGTTGAACTATTCGGTCTTCTTCCATAGTTTGGTTTTCAGGTTGATTTTCATCGCCGGAGTCTACTATATCAGAAGATTCATACTGGTCTTCGTCAGATAATTCATCATTCCATTTTAAAACTGTGTCGGCATAGTTTTTGTCAAAGTACCTTACCCTTTTCGAGGTAGAATTCATATTCTAAAACAAAACAACTAAGTAAAAGTCGTTTTTGAAATCATAGCGCCTGCTCATCAAATATACAAAATCATTTTTAGCTATCTTCGGTGGACACAAAAAATCGATAATTTTTCGACCTACACAATATTTCTACTTAGTTCGTTATGTAAAAGTAAGGTGTACCATATTTTAATATTATGTATAAATAAAACTTACCAATACCAATAATAAACAACACAAAAATTATTTTAAAAGTATATATAAAACTAACGGTACCCCGAGACTATCGTTCCACGACCGTGTGTACTTAGAAGTCCTCTAGTAAAAGCAAACTATTCAACTGAGAGTTCCATCACTTGTCCGTCTGCCTGTACTATAGTGAAACGAAGATAGACGCAGGCACAAGGCAGCTGGGTTGTATTTGGAGATTTTATTAATATTTTAATTTTATGTAGCGGTATGTGATACCGTGCTCTCGGGTTAAGGGTTAAGGTAGTATACTCGTAAAACGGCTTTTCTTAAGAATTAAATAATATTAAAATATGTTGTTACTAAAAGAGTCTTTTATCTACATGATTTATCGTTTGTAGTGATGAGCAAAGCAAGACCAAGACCAAGACTGGGCTAGTCTTGGTCTTGGTCTTGCTGCAAGAGTCTTGCTGGTCTTGCTTTTTTTTTGGTAGTAATTATTTATACTAAGCAATGTTAAATAAAATATATAGTACTTAAAAATAAATAAAGATAGATACTACATTTTTTGCTTTAAAATTTTAAAATATACAAATTTTAACCTTACACATACATTTGAATTATTTAATTAAAAAGCATATTTTAAATGTAGGGGTTTATTTATTTATTGTGGTTCATTTTTAGTTGAATTGAGACACAACCTGCTTTTATACATTTAGTAACATAAAGAAACATTTAAGTAATAAGAATTATTTAAATTTTCTTTGAAAAAACATATAAAATTAAAGCAAATACAAAACGGTGTAGAGTGTGAGCAGAAAAAAAGACTTAATAACTAACCAGATGTGACGTGAAATTTCCGTTAGAATGATTCTGATACGAAACACAGGTTTCTGATTAAAAAAAAGTTATTCAAGGAACTTTTCAGTTCATATGAACTTTTTATCCTCAAATTAATAGTGAAAATCTGAACATAAACTATTATAGAAAAAAAGGGCGTAAATGTGAAATTATTTTTTATCCCAAAACTTTCCGAAGAATCCACTGCCACTCAAGAAAACTTCCTTATTTTTAACTTTTAACCTAAAAAACAAAATTAATGGAGAAAAATCCATTAAAAAATATCGCCATCCTGTAAATTATGCTGGAAATTGATGAACTATCACAAAGGAACAATGTCGACGTAGATTAAATATTAAATATCATTTTCGGTTTTGACAAAAATGACGTCATCATTATTCTTTTGGTATTGTTTTGACTTTTCCATCTAAACCGGAAGTGATATTTAAAATCCAATAATATAAAATGAACTTCTAAGATATGACAAATATATTTTTTATTAATTTATCACATTTATATCTTAGTTTTAAGATAATGTATTTTAGGATTTTGGATATTTTTAATTTAACCTGTAAGAGGCATTACTAGATAGCAAATTTAACATTAGAAATATGAAAGTAATTTTTAGCTTTTATAACTTGTGTACCCCTTTTGTCTGTCGTGAACGGTTTCGGAGATATCGAGCTTTGTCGGACCATTGAGTCACCATCTCAATATTTTTGAAACATGTTATTGAATTTACTCGTTATCGTCGTTAAAGAACTGTATAAAAGAACAAGGTAATCGATTTAATTATTATTTTATCAAAAAAAACCTGTTACTTATTAAATAATCGCCTTTTTTGTCAGTTCTTGACAATTTTTTTGTCATGTCTGTATAAAATACCTCTATATATTGAATATGAACATTAAAATTTATAATATTAAAAAAGAAATCGCATAAGTGCAAGAGTCCTGCAGGTCGGTCTTGGTCTTGCGTAGTCTTGCACTTCTCGGTCTTGGTCTTGGTTTTGGTCTTGCATACCCCGGTCTTGGTCTTGCAAGCGAAAAGGCAGTCTTGGTCTTGGTCTTGGTCTTGCTGCAAGACCAAGACCGCAAGACCAAGACCGGTCTCGCTCATCACTAATCGTTTGTGAAAAGAGATATTAGCAAACAAATTGTGCACACTTAACATTGTCAATATCTGTCATGTATAAAAGTCATGCATTTATACATGACAGGAATATCTCGAAAACGGTTTTTATGATATTTTTTAAAAACCAATGCAAAAACGATATTGGTTTTTGAAAACTTACTAGGTCTGTTTGTTATTAAGAAACAGTGTACACTATTTTATTCTTTTTTTGCGTAATCATCCTTATAGAAGGTGTATTTTAGGACTAGATGGGTCCAAGAAGTGTAGAATAGTGTAAAATATTACTAAATAATGAACAGACCTCATGTGTTGTGTGTACACTCTCCTACAAAAATAATATTTTCAAGCATTGAGAACCTCTAACTTGTGGTAAAGCGTATTCGATCTTATGTGGAACAGTGCTAAATTTGGGGTACATTTAAAATACTGCATCACAAACTAAACTAAAATAGAAAAAAATTGGACTTGGACGACTAATAACACAAAAAAAGTTTTGAATCCCAAAATAAGGAAAGTTTGTGTTGCCATTGTGGTGAATTATTATTACTCTTGGGTACAATTGCTACTTGGGACAGAAAACAAAAAACACTATTGGCGCAAAAACCTAAAACAGCAATAAGAGGTTGGTTATGTTGGGATTGAAAATAACTTTAGTTAAGGGACGCCGGATATTAAAAAAATTTAGAAACAAATGTACAAATAAAAAGTGTACTACAAAATTTTATGAACCTTAGCGAGTATTACCAAAGATAATACTACTACGAATAGATGGTTCATTTAAATGGGGCGTTTTGAATCAGTTCGGAGATATCAATGCTTCCGTTAATGCGAATAAAATTAAGTCGGTAACCCCTGCCCCAGCGAAACAAACCGTGCGACATTGCCAATGTCTGTCGCTTGTACCTTATTCGAAACACGAAGTAGCGAAAGTGGGCGGCTAAACGGATTGTGTATTTTCTAGTCGCGTTTCATCACGCCAATAGTAAAGGCCTGCCGGCAACACTGTTTAACTTTCGTTCAAGGATAGCGCGAAAATCTCTCGATGGACATCGGTTCGCGTTAGCCAAAGTCCATTAGGGGTATCAAAAATATAGCATTGAATGGTTCATCTTATCCGTAGTAGTATTATCTTTGGTATTACGTATACGGCCGAGTGATAATCGCGTGGTTAAATTTAGCAATGGATTTAGCAATTGTTAAAAGTTAACAATGGTTTAGAATGTTTAACAAAACGTCATTGTCAGTGTTATTCAATGATTTTAGTAGGCAACCTGTCAAAATCTGACATTTCGTTAAACAGTCTAAACCGTTGTTAACTTTTAACAATTGCTAAGTTCTGTTAAATTTAACAACGCGATCATCACTCGGCCGTTAGTATTTTAGTTTATAAGCATTGTATCTAAACCAGTAATAGTTGGTAAACTTTTTTACATAAAAATGTTCCTGGTTTATTTACTATGGAATTAAAAACTATACAAATTAATCCTAAATTTGTACGAATAAAGGGTTTAGGAAAAATGGCCAATTTAAGTCGATGGACAGTTAATTATATATTTTTTTAATATCTCAAAAAAAAGAAATTATTAAGTAGAATTGGCATCATCGAATTTCTTGGACTGTTGACGTAACAGCACTGAAGCGTCTTTTTTGTTTGAATTGAAAGTTTAATTTTTTTAATATTTTTTATAGCGAAACGTGGTTTCCTTTTCCCAAACAGAATATACAGAATATTTTTGGATGGTATTAAAAAACATTTTTGTGACATTTATAAAATATAGTAGAATATGATAGTATTTCTAAAAACACAAATATTTGGGGCAAATTAAGTTAAAAATAATCTGAGACCAATACAAACAAACATTTCTGGAATTTCATTGACGTACATATATTCAGTATTTATTAATAATAATGAGAATCTAAGAAATAATTTAATGTTTTATTTATGAGAAGAAGGACCACCCAAAATGATAATTGATATAATTTTTTTAAATAATCAGCTTTTTTTGATATTTCCTTTATAAAAAAGGGTTTATATTTAATGGTATTTATGTATTTGTTTATTATTATTATTTTTATTATGGTTATTCGCTTTGTGACGTGTTAATGGTGGGTGGATAAGTTTTAAGCAGAGTTGATACGTTTGGCCATTAATCAATTGTGTCTAGACATCAGATACGTGGACTTAAAACCCATAAATTTTTAATATCGCAATATTTTTGTATACGTACTTTAAACTGGGTAGTTGATCCATTATTAAAAGATAAAAACATACAGAGATGTGAAAAAATACCATTCCAAGTTAGCTAGAACTGAAACTCTGTTTTTTAGATTTTTGGGTAGGATTTATATTGGCTAATTCCTTAGAGCACAGTGCTAGAAATACCTATAAATGTGGGGCATGTGCCCTAAAGATCGTCGGTAGCCAAGAAAAGGAACTATTTTGTAGTTGGGGGTCAATAATACAGCGAGTGAAGGGTTGTCAGATGATAATTTGATAAAGAAGGGGTGAGTCTAAGAGGGAGGACTTTCTTTAAAAAGGGAGGACATTTACAATTAAACCACAATTTTTAAATCTAATTTACTTAATTCTAATCATATTTAGCTGAGCTGCCAATTTTTTGTAAGCATATCTTGATTTTTTAACAAATACGTAAAAAAACTAACCAGAACTACCCAGAACATTCAGATATAAAAATCGTCACATGACATGTTTTTGTTGTTGTTGTGAACAAGAATCAAATATTTTACTGACTCCATACGTGTCTACGCTTTGGGACACAACATCATAAAAAATCAGGTTGGCGGCAACATCCTGGACGAGAGAACAGACCAGATGATTGCCCAATAGTCATTCAACAAAAACTTCGAGGGAAAAATTCCAGATCGAAGTAAGTGGCAGCAACCCGATTTTTCCGGCACGGTTGGAGACATCATCTGGTATACGGATGGTTCCAAAACCGAGCAGGGAACTGGAGCGGGCGTGTACAGTGAAATAAGGAATTCACAATTCTCCATTCCACTAGGAACACAAAAGTTCTTTTTTTTATCTTGGGACAGTCCACGAAGGCTGATGCCTAAGTACTAACGTACCGTGGGTGCCTTAAGTGTGGTGAGGGGGAGTTTGTTCACACGGGACTTAAATATTTGGAGATTGGGAGGAGAAGGAAAAGCTTCTGCGGGCAGCAGGTTCCACAGTCTTGACACTCTGGGATAAAGGAACGAAGAAAGCGGGAAGTTCGGGGCCCCTCTAACTGAACTGTAAAAGGATGCATAAAAGTTGCACTACGGGTTGCTCTGTTGGGCTGCCAGAGAAGGAATTATACTGGCCAACTCCTTACAGAAGCCGTAAAAAATACCTATAGAAGAGCGACAGATCCCCTACAGCTCGACGGTTGGCAAGAGGAGGAAGCCTTTCTGTGAGCGTTGGATCATTAATAAGACGAACGGCTCTTCTTGAATGGAGTCCAAATGCTAAGTGTTGTAGGGACGCCATTCCCAGACATGAGAACAATATTCTAAAGAGGGTCTAATTTGAGATACATACAGAGTGTACAGATTGGAAGAAGAGAAATATTTTTTTGGCTCGAAGGGAACCCCAAGCTTTTTTGAAGCTGCCGAGGCTATGGATGTAAGTGTTTGTGCCAGTTGAGGTTATTCTCAAAAGAACGCCAAAAGATTAAACGACTTTTTGTTCTGCAGAACTTGGGCCGCTCTATGTAAGGGATGAGCATTTGTAGACTTTTTCGCGACAGCGAACATGACTGTGTTTTCGAGGCATTAAACTGAACAAGATTTTTGGCGCCCCACTCCAAAATAAGTTTGAGGTCTTGTGAAAGAGATATCTGCATTGACCTGCGCTTGTTTTCCAAATCAGAATCACACGGTGGCTTATGAAAGGTACTAGAGTGGAGGGTACTATCGTCAGCAAAACTATGAATGGGATTGATTGTGGAAGAGAGAAGATCGTTAATGTGTAGAAGAAACAGCGTTGTTTGCCAGCACTGAGCCCTGGGGCACCCCACATTAATTTTGTAGAAGTGGGGAATGACCATCTACACAACCCGATATACGTCGATTAGAAAGGAAACTGGAAAGCCAAGAGCAAAGCTTAGGAGACCGAAGAAGGGTTTGTTAAGAAGCCCATCAATGCCAGACCTGATCGAAAGCTTTGGATATGTCAAGAGCAACGATCGGGATTCACCAAGAAACTCAAAGGACTTGTTTCAGTTGTGTGAGACAAAGGAAAGAAGATCAGTTTTGGATCTACTGTGACGGAATCCATATTGTCTATCATGTAAGATCTTATGTTTTTCCAAAAATACTTTAAGATTTGGGAATTAATGAATTTTCCATTACTTTGCAAACAACTGAAAGAAGAGATATAGGTCTATAGTTGGAAGGGAGAGTTTTGGATCCTTTTTTGTATTTCGTATTTCAAACGAAAATATATGCTTTACTGCACTGTGCAAAAGAAAATAACAAAAGGACTTATAAAAACAAGCGTATCTGCATAATAACAAACAGCCAATCGTCACTGGGGCACAGTAAACCCCCAAGGTAACGTCCGTTTACATGAGAATGCCAAAAAGAACTGGATGTCCTGGGAGAACGCAACAGAGTAACTCTTTTATAGGTACTAGAGCATTCGGGAATAAAAGGCAACGAAAAAGCGGATGAGCTATCAAGACAGGGATCATCCACACTTTGGACCAAAACCACAGCACGAGGGCAAACCAGGGAATGGATCCGAAACAAACACGAGAAATACTTGAAAAACCTCAGTAGAATTAGACATGAAAAAAGCTGCATAAGGGGCCCATCCAAAAGAACAAAGGAAGAACTACTCAGACAAAGTAGGAAAAGACTTCACATAACAGTAGGGTTGCTAACAAGACACGATAACATAAGAGAACACCTACCCAAGATAGGCTCATACAATGGGGACCCAAGTTGCAGAATATGCGACGAGGGGAAGAAACAGCCTATACCATAGCCTGTGCGAATGTGAAGCATTAAATCCCAAAAGACAGGCATTATTTAGGCAACCGGAAATGAGCCCACAGGAATATATTAACCAACCAGTCTTGGGGTTATACAGACTTGTAGAAGGAAAAAAACTAATGGGGGGATTGGTATAAAAGATAATTGAAGATTAGGCACAAAAAGCCCAAGAGGCTATTCACAACCATATATTTTAGGTTTTCGTTCTCTTTTAGCAACGTCATCCACTCTCTTTAAAGACGTATATCAAAAGGAGGACATACAATAGGTAAGGAAGGACTGGAGAACAAAATATGGAAAAGGAGGACAAGTCCGGAAAATGAACTTTTACCCTATAAGGGAGATGTTTACGGACGAGGCGACGAAGGAGTCTGGAATTTCGAAATACTGTAAAGGGTTTTCAGACGAATAATGTACAATATTTTATTTCATAGTCCACTATCGAGACTTATGTTTCGTATGTATGTTCTTCATTGAAAGGCCCCTTAATATTATTTGCCAACGATCGCATTAGAAGCCTTATTTATTCTATTTTCTATAACATAAGGCCTCCTCTCCAAATTTTTGTTACGATAAACCTGCAATAAAGAAAGTCTGTAGGCAAGATGTCCGGGTTTGTCGCAGGCCACTCAAAAGTTTAATCCAGCTTTCTGGATTTTTTTTAAATATTTGGACAGTCGTGGGCATTACACCGAAGAAGGCTTGGTTTTATTTAAATACATGTTTACGAAAAATCCCATGTACCGTGGCAAAACGAATAGGTTTTAATTCAAGTGGTTTCCCATTTTATAAGAGGGAAAATACATATTTTGCTTCATAGCTTACATCAACTTTAACCACGAGATAAAAACCACTTTATTTGTATTAATTTCATTGAATAAGTATATTTTTTTACGATTGGTTTTTCTACAATTCAAGTAATTTTGTTTCTTTAGTGATGATATAAATTAAACAATAACAAAAACAAAATTTATGTGTAATAGTGCGTTGTTATCAA
>JAHBCN010017202.1:0-18557 GCA_019359885.1 Listronotus oregonensis | reverse complement strand
TGTGCGACTTTTTTGGGCTGCGGTCTCATTGAAAACTAGTAGGGGTCACACTAAATAATGTTTTTAGGGTTTTAAAATATTAATTGAAATAAAAACCCTAAAGTGTATCAACATTTTAAAAAGAACATTCCCATTAAAAATTAAACTTAAAGTTAATGTTTCAACAATTTTTGAAAAATTTTTAAATTAACAAAATTGTTTGAATTTGGGTCTTCATTGTACCTAAAAAAAAAATGTTTAAAGAATTGACGTGAACATTTTTCCCAAGCAAAAAATTTAATTTTTTAAATTTTGCTTTGAAAAAAAAATTTTATTTGTTCTTTGTTTTTATTTATATCATTTTATTACGTTCTCCAGAAGTCTACAGGTAAAAAATACACAAATGGCTAGTATCATTTTTTCTTATATAAAACGCACAAATATGGCCCTGCTCGTTTTGTTGGAAACCCTGAACGAAACTAAAATATAGATCATTAAAATTCCTAAGCCCCTCTTTTTTAAAATTTGCAAAGTACACTAAGCCACTTAGTTTTAGTTAGTTAACTATTGCTTAAGCTACAAACTTTTAATTAACAATGAAAAATATTTTTAAAAATTTTTTGCTTATTGCAAAGGACTAATTTGACTTTACACTTGAAAAGGGGTATGTCGGGGTTATTTAACCTTCTTTATTACTGTCTTTTGAAGCAAATTCAATTTAAGTAAAGCGCGGGCCGGTTGAAAATGGTCGAACGGTTGTAAGCTAAGCGTTTGTATTGCAAGTAAAAAATATGTTGCCATTTAAAAACGAGAAATAAATAGGAAAATTTTAAATTTTTATTTTAAAAAAAAAATATTTTCATTTGTAGGAATTTTTAACCTTACCATTGGGACAAGAGTCCATTTGCGCCCGAAAATTGACCCAATTTGGGGTTCGGGGCATGTTTTTCAAAACGGTTAAGTTATCGATAATTTTCAAAATATATGAAAGCTAACATTTAAATCTAGGCTTCTGCTGTAATAGTTTTCAAATTATTTAGTTTTTTAATTTTTCCCTTGGGGAAAAAGTCCCCCTAAAATCGGTTATGTTTATATTTTTTTTTCCCTGGGACAGCCCACAAGGCTGATGCCTATACTAACGTACCGTGGTGTTTGGGGAAAATTTTTTTTTTAACTCGACCTTTTTTTTAAAAATCCGTTACAGCAGGGCATAGATTATTTCCTTACCTTTAAAATGGTGTATAATTTATGTCATTTATGAAAAATAGTTACCGAAAAAAGTTATTTTCTTTTAGGCTTGCAATCGAAAACAACATCGATCGATATACCGAATTTGGAAGAACCCAATAAAAAAATAATATTTTTAATGCGGCTATCGGCTATACGAAAATTGTGATAGTGGGAGTTTGTTTCTCCGCCCCCCGTCTCCGCGCCCTTTCGCCCGACCCCTAAGGTGTAGCGTAAATCCCCAAGCTGTAAAAAAAACCCATAAATATTCGAATAGATTTTAAGATAATAGGGAATCTAGGACTTTCTTTTTTTGTTAATGTTTTCTTTTTATAAATTACAGTCACCTTTTATTTTTTTCCAATCGGATAAATTTTTTTTTGGGGGATCTTTTTGCCTCTACGGTTATTTTTTGTTGGTTTTAAGATAAGCTTTTTTCTAAGCTTCTCTTTTGTTTAAAATGTTTTTTAAAAAATTTTTTTGGGTTACTGGTTATACATGCAAAAGAAACCGCTTTGGTCTATTTTCCCAGGGTTTAGATATGTGCACAAACAGAGTGTTTAAATGAATTGATTATTACAAACTTGCAGATCACCAAAAAAATAAACTTGAAAAACCTGTTTAAATCAGAAAAAGGCATCAATTTTATTTAAAAATCTTGAAAATTCTGAAAGTTTTTTTAAAGCAAAAAACAACATATTTTATTATTGTTTAATTTAGATTTATATTTTTTTATAGCTTAAAACCAAGACTTATTACTTTTTCGGTTTATAAAAGGTTTTTTTGCGTCTTTTTTAACCTGGGATTGATTTTGTCCCTTTTTTTAGTGCATATATCTTTCTGAACCTGGATCAAAGCGGTTTCTTCTTGCATGGATTGCTAAAAAATTTTTTTGTTAAAAAAGAATCTCCACAACAATTTTAAAAAATTGTCTGGAAAAGTTTGGTCTTTGACGGAAACAAATTTCGAAAACGGTGAAGTGGGGTGAAAAATTGTTTTATTACTATCCCTGAAAAATAGGGCATTTTAAAATTTGATATAAAACCCTAAAATGCACAGTTTTACCATAATTTCCCAAAAATTTTTTCTCTAGGACCCCCATCGAAAAAAGGAAACAAATGTACCCAGTACCCCTTTTACAAGTGAATTTTTGACCATGCGCTCATATATATTGTTAGGTTTTACATGATCACTGGGTTATTCACAAAAAAAAAATAAACCAAAAAGTACAAGTTAATTATCTTGGAACAAGACTATATGCCAGCTAATTGATGATTTGAGATTAATAACTTAAAACTTTCATTTAGAATCGATTTTTCCCAAACTTTTTTTAAAAACAGAATGGGTTTTCCCTTAGAACGACAGACCGACAGACGTCCCGTATGTCGTATTTTCTATATGTAAAAGCCCCTTAAGGGGTAAACCTAACGGGTAATTGCACCAGAATCGAAATTGGGCAGTTTATATTGTTGACGAAACGTCAAGGCGGTTTTTTATTGTTACCAAACCCCAAAAATCTCATATTCTAAAAAATTAACGGTATGTTATAACGTTATTGCGCGACAACAACAAACTTTATATCAACAAATTTTTTTTCAGGTCACTATGTTTTACAATATTTAACTTCCTTTTTTTATTCTGTTGTATTTTCTGTTAATAAAATATTTAATTTATTTGTTTGGGAGTTCTAAATTAAAAGGGAAATATTAAAAATAAATTACACTTGCATAAAAAATAACCAGATAATTTTTTATTCAACGTTTTTTTTTACATGGAATCGTTTGTTTCTGTTTTACGAAATACCCTCCTTCTGGTGAGCCGGGCTTTCAAAATATGGAAACAAACTCTTACAAAAAAATTTTCTGTTCTAATTATTGGTAATTTTAATGCACTGATAAGCCATAATTTTCTGTTTTTTTTTTTATTAAATTTCGTTTAGTTTAGATGGCATACTGAGTATAAATTGTTCTAAGATGGTTTTTAGTTGTACTTTCTATCTATTCCTTAGTCAATAAAACGTCATCCAAAACATATCAATATATGATCAGCGCCTATTCAATATACATTATTTAAAAGAGCATACTGGTTACGATTGGTCCTTTTTTTTAATGGGCTGGTAGTCTGGGGGTTTTAGTACTTTTTTCTATTTTTTTCCCAAAGGCTTAGTAGAAGATATGCTGTTCAAAAACATGCTTTTTTGTCTAAACCATAGCGGGGTTTTTTGTACGACAATACCCCAACGAAACCCATGTCTCAATTTTGACATTATGGAAAAATTTTTAAAGATATTAAATTTCTACTTCATTTCCCAGTTTTTTTTAAGAACGAATAGTGGCCCAAACGGATCAAATATTGTAGCCGTTTTGAAAGGCGAGGTGATTCTAATTTTCCAGTTTTGATCTGTTTGGATCATTATTACAACAAAAAAGGGTATACCCCTTTTGTTTCACGAGGGTTTGTACTTTCTCATCAATTGCCTTACCTTTTTTTTAAAAAATTAAAAAGGTCAAAAACAAACTGAAACAAATTAATGACGTCAAAAAGGTTGGTCGTTTCGTAATCAAAATGGCTGCCGTTCAGCAGCTGATTTTTTAAAAACTTTCTTTTTTCTAAAATATGGTATGAATTATGTCACAATCAAAAAATTGTTTTGTCAAAAGTAAGCGATTTTTATTTTCATTTTTTGTATTTTTTTTGTGTAAAATGCCTCGACGGTATTCAGAAGGTAAACAAAATATGATTTTAAACCTTATTGACTATTTCACAGGGGGGAGATAGAATTAACCAAATTACTGCAGTTTTAGAGGTGGAGATGGGTTTTTTCTTGGTTTGTTATTGGTGTACAAAAAATTATGACTATATTTCTTGAAAAGTTTGTTGCCAGCAAGGTATAAGATAAAGGCAAAAGAAATTATAAAATAAACCAAATAGACCGCCTTTTTAGCCCGAAAATGGGAAAAGAGTTTAAAATAACTGCAAATCGTTATATCGCAGGTATTTTTCTGGTTTTATAAGGCTTAAACCTGTTGGCAAAAATAAATATTTTTTTAAATTTGGGTATTTTTGAAAAAATTACTTGTTCTATTATCCCGGATTAAACACCAATTTTCAAAATCCGAGGGTCTTTCATCATGAAAACAAAAAAAAATCAACAAAATTGAAAGAATAAGTTTTTCTAGATTTTTTTAGGGAAAAAAGCAACTTGAATGATAACGCGGGTCCAACCCGAATTTTGATTTAAGGTTAGTTTTAAATTGAAAATTAAAAATTTTATTGGTGCAATCGGATCATGATGATTAAAATTTATTAGAAAATACCTGAACGTGCTTTAAAGGATTTTTTAAAACGTACTTGCACTCTTGCTCTAACTTTAATTAAAAATGTGAACAGCATTGAATTTAAAAGAATTAGTTACGAAAACCCCTTTTTTTTCCATTTCATGACGTCATTGATGACGAAGTACAAACCCTCGTGAAACGTTCTATATCATACTTTTATTATCTCTTATGGTTTGTCAAGTTAATATCAAGTAAATAAATCACTCTGCACAGTATGATACAAATTTGTAAGAGTTGTATTGGGATGTCGAAAGCTATCGCAGATGAAAAAGCGGTTAAATAAGGGAAAGTTTTAAACAATTTGTAAACTTAATCATGGTCACGTCGCGTCGTGGTGTTAGCCTTCCTAGTTTTTAACAAACTTTAATTTTATTTTTTGTTATAGTTTTTTTTTTGAAAAAATTATAAATATATTTATAAGCAACTTTTTTTGTTAAACCTAGCAGTGACATCACTTTGGAAAAAAAATTAATTAATTTCAATTTTTTAATATGGTTTCTATACTTAACGTTTTTAACATTGTCTACACATAGGCTATAATATTCTAATAAGGCAAAAAGCAACTAAAATTGTAATTTTAAATCAGTTAATGTCAACAATTTGTGTCAAATATTGACACACCTGCATATAAAAATAATAATTATTTTTTTTATATATAGTTATACTTTAATTAGTTGATATGGCATTAAAAGTATATTCTACCAAAAAAAATTGCTAAAAATGTTTTTAAAAGATTAAACATTTAAAAAAAAGCTACAACCTATGTTAAAAATGCAACATTTTAACTAATTCAAAATATCCGAACCAAAGTGGCTTATTCCCATCGCGAGTGTGATTATGTACAGTATTTTTTAAATCGTGCTCTGTTAAACTTCTGTTCTTTTATCTCCTTCTGAGATCCCAATACCTTTATCACAAATTTGACATACTGATAACAGTTTGATCTCCTGTCAAAGTCGATTGGACTTACAGGATTCAAGGTTCTTATTATTAATCCTAGTGAACGATTTCCGAGAGAACCCTTGTGTTAGCAATGTAATGGATTGTAGCAACTATATCCCGGTAAGCACGATCCATCTCTAACTAGAAATTGGGGTCTTGGTGACTAATCTTCTTGAATAACATCAATATTAGGTTGAGTTTTGTTCAATTTAATCAACCGAGGATTGATAATTCCAGGTGCCTACATAAATGAAGATGGAGAACTTGCCTTAGCCTATGAGACTCAAAAGACAATAAACAACAATTGGAACTCGAACTCCAAGACGAAAAAGCAAAATACAAAGCTCACGAGAGAGAATATAAATTGAAATTGAAAAACTTCAGGGACAATGAACTCAGCAACGAATTTTATCAGCTAACCTTGACTTCAACCCCTCAGTCCCAAAATGAAGCTTTCATGCAACATGAAATTACAAGACTGACTAATGATAACTTATCTCTACTTGACAAAAACGACTCTTTGACAGACACAGTAAGGAAATTAAAGAGACAGGTGAAAATTTTATCAAGAAGGCTGAAAGACGCCTGCTAGATGTCGAAGAAACGTTATTGGAAGCAGAGAAGAAGTGAGGCTCCAGTACCACCTGGCTGATTGCAGCCTTCAATAAGGAAGAAGGATAGAGAGTATTTGGGCATGTTTTCGTACAAATCAGGGGAAGAAGGCAATATTATGAGGGGTTTGATATTAGGTAAGTAGGGACTCACAGAATAAATAGCTACCCCTAGTATTTTCATCTCATTTATAGAAGTACTCAGGTATAAGGTAATTGCATGGTTGGGACAGTTTTTCTTACTCGACTTATGACTTAATCCCTATTTTTTTAAACTTTAATGATTAGCTATCCATTTGATTTATAAACAAAATATTTTTTACTTTCTTATCTACCATTTTATCTTTTAATAATTTTATTTTCTTTACATTTATTTGACAAGTCCTACTTGGTAACACTTTTAACTAAACTAGAATCAAATATTAAATTTAATTCAGAAATAGAGCCATTAAGAAATTACTGTTGAGTAACAAACCTGTTGTTAAAGTTACATGGACTTAACAATGCGTTAATTTACAAAGAGTGAAAATGAAAAAACTTGACAACTAGCACATTTCATGACAATGACATTTACAACAGATAACAGGGGGTCATTTAATCGAGAATCATGTGCATGGTTTTATCGAATTTAAAGCAAAAACTAAGGTAAACTTTAAATTTTATTTATAATTAATACTAAATAAAATTTCCATACGTTGAGGACTAGCCTTTACTGACCTACATGTGTAGACTTGTTCTTTTTATCCTAGGATGGGTATTAGACTAATTAACACATTTTTTTTATTTAATACAGATCTAAAACCAAGAACAGCACTGACACTCTTACCAGGCTTACCAGCTTACATTCTGTTTATGTGTGTTAGACATACTGATTATATTAACGATGAGGAGAAAGTCAAAATTTGCTATTAACATTTATAAACAGCGTTAAAAAAGTAATAGAAGAAACAAAAGGAAGATTTTGAAACAATTACGCTGTGGTTAGCAAATGTGCTAAAGTAAGTAAATATTTGTATTTTAATAATTATTTTAGGATTTTTATTTAATAACTCTAATGATGTTGAAAGCGGAATATATATATATATATATATATATATATATATATATATATATTATATATATATATATATATATTTATATATATATATATATATATATATATATATAGATATATATATATATATATATATATATATATATATATATATATATATATATATATATATATATATATATATATATTATATATATATATATATCATTCCTTACTTTTTGTCCATCTTTATTTAAGTTTATTTAAAACATGTTATCTTAAAAGTCATGATTTAACAAAGTTTCTCCGTATATCGATTATCTATTCCTCGTTCAGCATGTCTTATTTTTTGGTCCTATTAATTGTATTGACACAAAAAAAAACAAACATTTTTTATAATATTTAATACAAACCAAGTGAGGGCGGCTATGGCAGAACTATTTGAAGGAATAGTTATTTTGTTGATAAAATAAATTCTTCTTGGAAATGATTGTAGACAGACGGAAGCTCTTTCAGTGAACAGACACGTCAAGTTTAATGCAGTTACATATCTCCATTCATTTAAAGAAAATTGCCAGTTGCTTTTCGGGAAATCATTTTTTAGATCAGGTTTTGAGGCCAATATAGCCTTTATTATAAGTTTAAAAAACTATTTAATTTGTTAACATAACGCTTTACTTAAAAACTGCAGTTTTAATAATATTGTGAAGGAAAACCAACCCGTTGTTTATTTGTTTCTGTTTAAAATGACTTTTTGCTGCAGGAACTTAGCAATTAAGAACTTTAATAATAGTGAACTTCTAAGATATTGATTTACAGTTATTTTTAAATGCATTTTTATATCTTCTATTATTCAAAATACATCTAGTCCTGGGTAAAAAGAAAAGAAAATATATGTGATGACGTCACGTTTATTTACTTTTTACATTTGTATAGCCGATCACCAATACCACTAAGAAAAGAAATAGTGTTAAACTATACACAAAAACCCTTATATTAATTGGTATTTTTAAAGAAAATTAGAAAACCTTGTTTGGGCTCAAAATTTATTGGTTGTATCCTGTACAGTGTGTCCATATTGACGCTTTTATAAGGTATTCCATAATTGTTAGTGCTATCAAAAAACTTAAAATGGTGAAATCAAATTGGAAAATTTTGTCATTAAGAGATACGGGAAAAAATAAAATTTGTCAATTTTAGAATCACCTATATTTTTTTAATTAAAAGAGATACAGAAATTTTTTTTTACGAAAGGTTTTTAAACTAAAAATTTCGTAAATATCTATAAAAATGGTCAGTGAATGGCACACTTACTTGAACAATTTGTATTTTCGTACAAAATAAAAAAGTCCTTGCTTAATAATTAAAATCCTTTTGCTGAGAAACAGAGCTTTTTAATAAACAGTTTTTTTAAGTAAATTAGACAACGTTTTAAAACAATTATTAATGATACTAATATATTTTCAAGTATTAAGTAAGCACTATAGGGGGGCGGGGGAGTCTTTGTTTTGGTTATTTTTGATGACATGGTGGCTGGGAGGGTCTAGATGGTGATTACGTCAGCAGTAGTTATTTACTTTTTTACACATATGACAACCCACACAATGTCTATGCTTGAAAACAATACGCATTTTTCGGGATTTCCACAAATTAAAAGGAAAATGCATATACCAATGTTTACGTAAGCATGGAGGTGGTAAGAGACTTTTTTACTGGACATGAGGGAGGGAGGGTGAATCAATGGAAATCTGCTTACGTAATACTTGAACGGCCCCCTACCGACCCTTGTATCTAATTTATATCATTGTCCTTTTGTAGATTATTGTATTGCATGAAACAGTACAGTGGCGAAAACAGTTTCAAAAAACAATACACCTAGTCAAAAAATGAACAGAGTTTGAAAACTTTGACCTTTCAGAATCGGCAAGTATTATCTGATATTGCTGTCTGATATATCAAGGTATGGAAAATGTGTTTTTCTTAATTGTTTAGTATTAATGTTCAATGTAATATCTAGTATGCCTAGATACTAAAAAAGAAGAATTTATTTTGGATGTCATGTATGTTAATTTTAGAACAGAGAACGCGTTTGATTATATTACCTTTTAATTTACCCTCGCATTCTGGGTCACTCATGTATGTCGCAACCCACTTGGCGTAGTTGTCCATTTCGTGAACTGGATGAAGTGGAACCAGATAGTGTAAGTAATATTTTTTTCACCTGACAATATTTTGTTCAGTTCATGAAATGGAAATACCATTTTTCCACTTAAAGATGAGACTATATTACACCATCTGAACACAAAAATCATCCAGTTCCTGTACTGTATTTGGCATTTGTCCACTTAGTGAAACAATCAGTTGTCGGTGTTTTGAATGAATAAAAAATTATATTGAACTATTTAAAACAAAATGTTTAATATCAAAGATAATTTTTATACGCTTCTTGATCAACATTACTCGAAAACTAACCACAACTAACCAAAAATGTTGGGTCATTGCATTGTATTAGAGTAAATAGATAAAAGCCAAAATACAGTACAGAAACTGGATGATTTTTTTGGGCATTTTTGTAATATCGTCTGTTTTAGCCCAAATGGAAAAATGTTATATCCATTTTGGGGAAAAGGACAAAAATATTGTCCAGATGTGAAATAAAATATTACACTATCTAGTTCCACTTCAGGAACTGGACAATTAGGTACGCCATGTGAGTGCGAATAATAATGGAAACACTGTGGGGTACATGGTAAAAAACACCAGGAAAACAATTTTTTTGGGTATGTTCCACTTTTCCACAGTGTATACATATGGTATAACCATAAACTAGAGTTGTATGTACCAACTGTGGTCCTGAAATGAACCGATTTTAAATAACTTGCAAATAATATAGTTATCATACGATCCAGCAAATTTTGAATTTGAAAAGTTATGAAACAATGGTAAAACTCAAGGAATTTCTAAAATCAGCGGAAAAGCGTACCTACCCGAAACACAGCGGTAATTTAGTGTAACGTCAGGATAGATTTCAGCATTTTAAGGGTATGTTCAGCGCAAGAGCGTGCGTCATGTTAAAAAGGCGGCAATATGAAAGTTTCGGGCACTTTTTTAAATATGGCTGGGCAACAAACAATATCACCTCTTAATATCAGTGCAAATAAATGAAAAATTAAATGATGGTGCTTTATTAGGTTATCCTATCGCAGAAACCCACAATTGTGTTTAGTTTGGCTGCAGCAATACATTTTGCGGTTTGTATATAAGGCACAGAGTAGGTACATTTTTTACAAGCGAATGCAAAAAACCGCATTCCGATCCGTCTTAGTGCAAAAAATTCCGAGGTTGAGTGCTTCATTGCCTCGACTAATTATTAATTCCTTGGAATCGACCGTCACCTCGTCCACACGTTTCACCCACAAATCGCATTTAGCACATTTGTGACAAATTTTTAAGTGCTTTTGCATACTTATTTTAATAATGAGTTTTCGGCGATATTCAAAACAAGGCTTTAAAAAACTAATAAAATAATATAAAGTCTCTTAAAAGGATTTATTAGGCGTATCACTGCGACATACTCCATAACAACAACGTTTTTTAGCTCCTTTCCTTAATGATAACATTATATATTTTAATTAAAATATTTGTATTATTATTTTGTTAGGTCTACACAGTAATTTGTTGATAAAAAATTACATATTATTACATATCCACTGCTCATACATTTGTACATAAAGTGCCCGAAAAACATGGCGGAAATTTGGGCATGCGCACAAATATTTTTTAACTATTACAAGGGCTTTTAAATAAAAATAAAGTAATTCCCACAAGAAAAAAAGTTACATTTTCCAACTTTTGAAAAGTCAGATATGTCAATATTATGTACAGGGTGAGTTTATAAAGTGTTACAATGTCATATAGACTGTCGGCCCATCAAAGAAAAAAGGGACCAATCGTACCCAGTGTGCCCCTTTAAATAGTAAATATTCACTATGCGCTGATTATTTATTGTTAGGTTTTACGGAATGACTGATGTGTGTTGACTAAATTAACCTAGAAGGTGTAAAGAATATCCGTCTTAGAACAATTTATACTCAGTATGCCATAGCAAACAGAATTTGAATTTTTAAAAAAATATGGCGGAAAATTATTGGAATATGTATACGTCTGTCTGTCGTCCTAAGGGCCAAGCTCGACCTTGGCTTTTGCTAAAAAAATAAAGTTTTGGTACAATCGTACTTAGTACGCTAAATTAAAACTTTCGAAAAATTATCACGTGTATATCGATTAGATGGCATACTGAGTATAATTGTTCCAAGATGTCTATATTTTGCACTTTCTATGTCTATTTTATAGTCAAAAAACCGCAGTTATCATAAAGAACATATTAATATAGGATCAGCGCATAATCATTATTCACTATTTAAAAGGGCATACTGGGTCGTTTTTCTATTTAACGGGTCTGGGTTAATTTTGTTGATGTAGTAAGTTCTGGGAGAGGGGACATATTTTACGTTATTTTTGACATTTTTTTCTTTACTCCTTTTTGAGGGATGGGGGTTACCTTGGAATTTCAAGTGGTATGATGTGTTTTTGTTTTAAAATATGAATCTGCGTAAAAAACTATTAAAAAAATCTTACAACTTAATTTTTAATTATTTATCGTCTGTTGGCTCGACCAGTTCACCAAAACTTCATGAAAATATTTGAAACCGTTTTAGCATTTAAAAAAATTACCGTATATATGTATGTAAATAAAATTAATTACCTATTCAACTACAAATTATTAAAATTTTATAATTTTAAGGACTACTACAAAACTTTGAAGAAAAAATCCAACCCCTTATTGTGCCTGCTATACTGGAACATGAGGAAGTACCTGGAATGAGTGGAAAACCGGGTGGCCTGAGAAGCAGAGTCGGTAGTATATCGAGTCCTGTAGGAGGAGTTCCAAACCAAAAACCCACCACGGCTTTAATACAGGAACTGACTAATCATCACAAAGTAAGTTATCAACTTTCATATTCCTGTTTCCATTTTTTTTTAGTGATATTTTATTTTGCTCCTCATATCCACAACTAATTTTTTTATTTATTTAATAGTAAATCATTTAGTCTAAGTGCTAGAGATTATTTTATTCTAACGTGTTTTACGAAAGCTGAAAAGTTATTATATTGAAGCCACAATACTCATTAAATAAGAAATTAGCTATCTATCAGTTTATTTGGTAAAATACCTTATTTGGACTAGAATTAGAATATATGCGAACGCAGTGATCGGATGTGACTTGTGAAATGACATATAAAATAAAATAGTAGCAAGATTTCCTTAAATAGTAGCAATATATTAATGTTACAAAAATACATATTTATAGGAAACAGGAAATAAAACTTTTTTTTTACTATTAAGTAGATACTAAAATATTTACTACTATACCTTCAGCGAATTTTTAAAATGATAATATCAAAATGTACGCCATTTTAAAGACTTTTATTGCCGAAAAAATATTACCCGTGTTTTAATTAAAGCCCTTCACACTCCATGAATCCACATGAGCTTTTGTTGTGAACATGTTAATTTATAATAGCTGGTTTACTTGCACTACTTTTTCTTTTGGTAACATCATTTTTTTTGTTTCTAAATAATAATTTTTATTATTTAAATTATCATCATAGCATTCATGGAGCTAGTTCAGGGTTAGATATACACACTATATAGAAAAAACAGCTGTTGGTTGTTTTTCATTTCTATATTTATCAAAAAAAATGTTAAGTAATCAAAATGCTTATCATTTATTTGCTGTATATCCCTAATTTTTTAAGACCTTTTTTTCTTAAAATTATTAAAAAGCTTGACCGTATATTTAAATTTCAATAAAAGTTTGACCATTGGGAAACATATTAAATTAAATTGAGACTATTTTAGGCTAAAGCGATATTACGAACCCATAAAATCAATTTGTTCAGTATTTTTCTTGCGAAAATTTTAATTTGAATTATTCCTTTACACTCATATATCATCGTCATTAAATGTTAAATTCGTTTTGCCAAACAAAGATTGAAGTTCAATAAAATAAAGCTCCTTCATGAGATATTAAATTCAATATTTTGCCAACGGTTCAACCTAGATCTAGATACACCAAAATAAAAGGAAGTACTCTTACAAAACAACTTTTACCAAACTTATAAGTATTATCCTTTAAGAAAAGATGTAGCTTAATCATTTCGCTGATGGCTTTATTGAGACACCTTATTTAAATTGACCGCTTTTCCTTACAATAGATACAGTACATTCCACAATAATTCGTTGATTTCTCGTTTTACCTGCTACTGTTAGTTGTAAAACTCAATAAACTTTGGGTACCCGCATGTAGGTCCGGACTTAAAATTTTCTTTATTTATTATTGTACCTTCTATTTGGTATATTATATAGGTTAAAGGCAAATTGCAGGTGTTCAATATAAAGCAGAGACTTTTCATTTTAGTTCATCAGTCGTTTGTAGTTTGTCAAGGTATTTTCGTGTGTGTTATTGAGCATCCAAAATAGCTAACTTAAACTATTAATATTAGTAGGTAATTAGGACCTGTACCCTTTCAAAAGGTGCGGTGCCTACACAATAGATATTTGTCAGACAACTTATTTATAGCTGGGTTTTTCACTGAGGGTTGTTATTTAAATTTTATTGCGGTCGAGAAATTAACATATTTTTGTGGGAATACTTATAAAGTAATAAAAATGAAAAAAAAATTGTTCCGTTTATTTTAAAATCATATTTAATTTTCGTTTGGTATCTTTTATAAAATAATAATTGAAAACTGCTTAACTTGGGAAAACACATTATTATCGCCGAAATGACAATTACTTTAATTTTAAAATGACATCATAATTTTATTGCTTTAATCCCTTTTCAGTTTTCTTTTTGTAATAATAAATCTTTTTTTACAGATTTTAGTTTTTTATGGAGTCGACCCGGATATAATATCGAAAATCTTTAAACAAGTATTTTACTTTATATGTGCTTCAAGCTTAAACAATCTGTTATTAAGAAAAGAACTTTGCCACTGGTCAAAAGGATGCCAAATCAGGCATAATTTATCGCACTTGGAAATGTGGACACGCGACAGAAATTTAGACGTAAGTTACGCAAAGAGCAGCTTCTAACTTTTCTCCTTATGAGCATCTTTATCCAAATTGTCTAGATTCTAAAACCTACTGCCTGCAAAGCTGTCTGCTTCCCTTCCAAACCTCCAAATCTTTAAGTCCCATGTAAATAAACCTCATCTTACTTCACTTAAGACACCAACTGTATGTTATTAATTAGGTTGGATTAGTTATATCAATGAAAAGGTACGATCAACTACAGTGCAGAGCGCGTAGAAGTCTATCAGCTCTGCTCACACACACATACTGTAGTTGATCGTACACTTTCATTGATACAGCTACGTTCGACCCATGTCAGCGCTGACTGTCAGTCGAGCCTTAAATCCAGCCTTCGTAAGCTGTCCTAAAAAAACAAAAAAAAGTTTACTTATATAAGTAAATAAGAAATTACGCAATTCCACTTAATTTATTTTTTGTTTAGGAGGGGCCAATACAAGCCACACTACAGCCAATCATTCAAGCCGCTCAACTATTACAAGCAAGAAAAACAGACACAGACGAGGACGTTGAAAAAATGTGTGAAATGTGCAGCGCTCTAACTCCACTTCAGATTTGCAAAATTCTTAACCTGTATACTCCTGCAGATGACTACGATAGGATTCCGTTTTCTTTTATTAGAAGGGTACAAGAAAAACTAAAGGAAAGACAGCCAACTCAGGAGCAACAGGTACGAGAAATATATTTACATTATAAACCTTTATATACGAAGTGTTTGATTGAATACTACGGTACCAAAATGTATCTGAAATCTTTATTAACTTTTAAATATTATTTGTTGGAGAAGCCTTTTTGATAGAAAAAGAAATTGTCAATTCGATCGCTATTTTATTGAATCGATATCAGCGAACTTAAATGAAAAATTCCATCTAAATTTCTTGCTGAACCCATTACCAATTATTTTAAAAAATTTACCAATTTTACTTCAAAAAGAACTCGCTCCACCCCGTTTGCGTTGCTGTTTGGCAATATTTTTATTACGTCATAAGTTTTTTTAGGATATTATTATCTTAAAAACGATGAAAACAGTTTCTAAGTTTTTTTTTTTGTTTTATCCACTCTCCGTAGTATGTATTAACTACTTTGAGCGTCGGGTTAGTAAGGTAGGGGTAGAAAATGGGTAAAACGGTAGTTTTTCGCAAATATATCGAAAAATATGTGTTTTAGCGTAAAAATTATCTACATTACATTACAAACTAAAATGATTCTGTATATAGTCGCGCTAAAGTGGATGGTCTAGGAGAAATTCGTTTTTTTTTAAGGTTCGTTGATTGATTTGTTGAAGAAACATGAAATTATTATTATAGTAAAATGAAATAAATCAACAATATCATTATGAATAATACATATTCATATACTCTAGATGTATATTGCATCCCTTCTTAGCAAAAAAATCTCAAATTGCGCTAAAGGCATCATATAAAAAACCAGGTAATTATGCAATTTTTTAAATTAATGTAAAACATAAATTAGGTTTCAGTCCTCTCCAAACACCTCACCCACCTCTTCTGCATCCTCGTCAATGATAAGCGTGTCTTTATTTACATTCCCCAATCTTCTGCTACCCCCACTCAAGCAAATTATTCTGCTCATTGAGCCACTGCTGTACCTGGTGCTACCTGATCTGTATGAATGCTGCCTGCTGCTGGAAGCTACAGAAGTGGGTGGAAGTAGAGCCAATTTGAACAACGAATGTACAGACTCTTTTGCAATTGCCCGCAAGTAACACTGGTAGTGAAGAAAATCTAGATCTTCAGTGTTTTTTGGCTTATACATGGCAAGAAGGAAATTCTTCCCAGCATTAGCAACTGCATTAGGGTTAGCTTTAAGGTCGTCGCAGATTAGAAGCTTCGTGCGACGAGCTTTGTTTTACCTTTCTTGTAAATAGCTGAGACAGTGTCACATCTTGTGAAAACGTCTACTGCGAAGACAACATCATTCATCTCCCTAATACCTTGCTGGATGTTAGAAATGGAGTACACTTTTTTCTGTTGATTGCCTTTCTTTGTATCATCATGTTAAATTTGTTATTGGGGGCGCGTGGACAGTAAACAAGACTTATAAGTCTATATCATTGTCAAGTACGGAGGCTTAAACTCCGTTTCTGCGTCATTAATCGCTGCAAAAACTATAATTATGTCAACATCACCCGGTGCTTGATGTACTACGCAACCAGCTTTTTGCAAGTGTACTGTGAGGAAAGGACCTAGCTCCATCGCACCAGGTAGAGCATTGGCTCAATAAGCAGAAGAATCGCTTGAGTGAAGGTGGAAGAAGATCGGGGAATACCTGAGACCACATGCTACACACTTCCCGCTGCTCCATAAGATCTACTTTCCCTAATAGTGTGCACAGACAAAGATAAATGCTTACGTAATTGTAAGTTCAGGAAGAGTGGTTTAAATTATTCAAACATGCGCTGCAACTACTCACGCCTGTAACATGTTAACGGAGACACCCTCATCACCCTGAACCGTTCAGTTTAACGTGATTATTTACTGAATCATTTATATTTGTAATTTAATGTGGATTTATTTTAAAATATAACTTTTGCGCTAAACCGCTTAGTTTTTGGGATATTTGCGAACAACTACCATTTCACCCACATCCTACCCCCTCCCTCCCTAACCCGACGCTCAAAGTAGTGTAACTTTTTATTACAAACCACGAGGAGTGTATAAAACAATATGGCGCTGAAAGGATTTTTTTGGGATGGTGACGTTTTCCCATTTTTAAAGCTTATTGCATCATACTATAATGCAAGGCATATAAATGTATTTTAATACAGGTGACAATTAATTTAATTTAGATTTCTAATTTCCAGACATTACTGATGGATGTAAAACACAACTTCCCAGTCACATTTTTATATCACCCATCTGATATTCGATTAGAGGAAATAGACATACCTGACAGCTTAAACTTACCAATGCTTGAAAAAATATAAGAACTTATATATAATCTATTGGTCCAGTTGTTGATATAGCTTATTGCAGGATGTTGGAGATAGCGGCTTAAGTACTTAAATAGTTCTAGTTAATAAACCCTATTTATTGCCATATATGTATTATACTACTTTGAAAGGACATTATGAGCTTTTTGCGATTTTTGAACTATTTTTAAGCTGTAGCCAGGAATAATTTTTGGGAGGGGGGGTTAGCCTTTTGTGTTAGGGGCATCGACTCTGCAAAATCGGGTGGTCTTTTGGGGGTACAACATATAATACTAAAAGATAATGTAGCTCAGATTGAGAAACCTCGATCCTTAAGCTGCAACCTACGATACTCTCGAACTAAAACTGAACATCGCTACCCGCGCGCGCTTGCCCTGAATCGGTACTGACACCTAAAATTTAATCGGTAAAATAGCTTATTCGATGTTTTGTTTTCCCGCTCAAGACCTAGCATTACCAAAAATTATTTACTATAGTAGTAGTTCTTTTTATTTATAGTCTTTTCTTTTTCTCTCTCCTCCTGACCCTCCCCCCCCACTGGCTACGGCCTTGACTTATAATAACATGAGAAACAACTGTTGCAGTTATTTTATGCGCCAATTATTATATTATTCTAAATAAACTGTAAAAATAGTTTAAATATCTTAAAAAGCGAATTAACGCTCTTAAATGTACAAATTTATTTTGCTAACTAGAAAAAGTTGTATGGCCTGTCGTACTTAAAAGCAAAGCAAGTGAAGGTTTTTTATATCTTATACTTATTTAAATAAATAGGATCATTTTATTGCAGGACAACTCAAGACTTATTCCTGAAACTTAAAGGAAAAACTGAATATCTTACTAGAAACACAATAACATTTAAAAAATAAAATACAAAAGTTGTTAAAATCTCAATAAAAATATACTTTTTGAGCGTCTCTGAAAATTAGGGGATGGTAATTTGATCGTGGCCAATTAAAATTCTGTCAAGAAAATAGGTGTTTCTTCAGTATTTTGAGCTGCTGAATTCGAATAGTCAGGCTACTTTTCACGAAAAGTGTTTAAACAATTTTTATTAATATTTTTATTGTTAGAAAGTGTTGTGTCCGGGTGGTTGAATAATACCAAAGACTTCACTTACTATTACTTTTATTTAATAAATTATTATCACAGTCATTTTCATACAATATACAAATTGAGAACGCGTAGTAAATTGGCGGGAGGAGCGAAGGTCGGACGAGAGGTCGTAGTTCGTAAGCTGCCGGATCGAAACAGAACGTTTCTCTCGCTGCCGTGTGGCTACTGGAGGCTTTTTGGTGTGGCGCCTGCGCTCATACATT
>JAHBCN010017201.1:0-18645 GCA_019359885.1 Listronotus oregonensis | reverse complement strand
TTTTTTAAAAAAAGGGATGTAATGAATAAAACCTACTATAAAAATTTAATTTCCGGCTTTTTTTGAAAAAACTAGGAAAAATAGTGGATTTTAGTTTAAATAGTCATTCCTCTTACCTATGGCACTTAGAGGATTTTAAATTTTGGGTTTTGGGAATCTTTTATAATGTACCAAGATTCCCGAGTTTAAAAAATCGATTGACCCCCTCCCGAAAAATTAATCGAAATGTAATGGAAGTGCTATATATATATATATATATATATATATATATATATATATATATATATATATATATATATATATATATATATATATATATATATAATATATATAGCACTTCAACTTTGATTAATTTTTCGAAAGGGATCAATCGATTTTGCCTAATCTCGGGAATCTTGAAGTATATTATAAAAGATTCCAAAAACCAAATTAAAGTCCTCTAAGTGCCATAGGTCACGAGGAATGACTATTTAAACCAAAACCTTTTATTTTTTGAAAATTTAATTCTCAAAATTAACCGGGAATTAAATTATTTATAGTAGGTTTTATTCATTACATCCTTTATATTTTTAAAAAAAAATATTGTTTACCCAAACCCGGTATTTTTAACTGACAACTTTATTGCCCGGTTTAATTTCCATGGTTATAATTGTCACAACAATTTTATTATGGAATTATCCTGAGAATAATTTTATTTTAATGAAATACCCGGTCTAACTTTAATTTATTAAATAGTTAAAAAAATTAAAAATTTTAAAAGGCCTTTAAAAGGCCGCTAAAAATTTTTTTGTCATCCTCTTTAAAACTTGTTTTTTCGTTGTTTTAATTAAATAATCGGTTATATTGCATTTCAAAGTTTATGATTTGGAAAAAATTGCAAACTTTAACCCTCCACTACATTTTGAGAAAGATTTTTTTATTCTGATAATTTAAGTCAACATTAAAACGAATTTATGAAATAATTGTATAGTCATCTGCTCTTGACCCTATATCTACTATTTCAGGTTAATCAGACTTTCTGAAATTGGTGAAAATTAAGTTGAAAATTCCCTTACCTACTACTAAAACTTACATTCTTCATTGTTATTGAAATATAGTAACATACTTAGATTTAAATTATTGTTCCTGTATTGCTTCTATATTAAGTGTGCATGGAAAACAAAAGAACATATGCATGTTTAAAACCTGTACGAGCGCAACGTCCTTTTAAGTTACACAAAATCTAATATTCATTATTTATTTTTTTGCTAACTGTGTTAAAAAAAAACTTAATAAAGTGGAAGTTTTGTAAAAATTGTATTTATTGTTTATTACTATCAAAACATTCGACAAAAAAATATATATATATATATATATATATATATATATATATATATATATATATATATATATATATATATATATATATATATATATATATATATATATATATATATATATATATATATATATATATATACATATGTATATATATATATATATATATATATATATATATATATATATATATATTTTTTAAATGTAAAGTAACTATGTCATAGCGTTATAACTACATAACTAAATATTTTATACCACTTATGTCATACAGTAAAAATTGAATCAACCTGGACATGTTATATTAGATTACACAACTAACCATATTTTGCCATTAGGTAATGGTGTAAACTTTTACCCTAATTTAGTTAGTTTTCTGAAACAGTGCTTTTGGCTAAAATTATATTAACGAAACTATTATAGCTTAAAGTAAGTTGCACCACATTTAAATTTGGAGTGGATTCTACGCTAAATAAAAGTAATTTTCTGTAAAATAAAGTGTAATTTTATTCAAAAATTAAAATCCTATTTGTTACATTGGTATAAAATAAGTCAATTTTTAAATAAGTACAAAAAATATTTTCAAAACGGCCTTAATAAAAGATTTTAAAAATTAAAACAATATTGCACCCACTGTGTGCTGGATTACAAAATTATTGCTTTTTAAATACCTTGAATGAAAGATCTAATGGTGATTTATTACAGCAGCTGAGTAAAAGTGTTAAGTACTGCAGGGTACTGTAAAAGAGACTTTCCACTTGGTAATTTACTTTCTGTTAAAAAAGTAAAAGTTTTAGTTTTTTTAAACTATAATACATTTTTTTATATTAATAATATATATATATATATATATATATATATATATATATATATATATATATATATATATATATATATATATATATATATATATATATATATATATATATATATATATATATATATATATATATATATATATATATATATATAAAGGGCAGAAAATAAAGCAAAATATAATGGCTTTAGTGCCACATTTCCTTACTTATTATTTTAAGTGTCGAATGTTGTACCTAAATTTTAATTTAGCTGGTTTGGGGGCGCAACTTTGAGTAAAAGGTGGCCAATTTGCAAAGAACACACTTCATGCTTTGCTGGCATTTTCTGTCTCGCTTTGATATATAATAAAATATTTTAGTTCTTACGCTCTCAGTAAAACGTAGACCCAAAGTCTTCATGAATCAATAAGTATATATTTTCCATTTGACTTTTTATTTCTGTCGCTTTATAAAAAGTGCTTTATTTGTGAAAAGTTTAAGGGTCTTTAAAAAACTAAAATCTCTTTTAGGGTTAACCATTAAGAGCGTTGCTTAATTCCACGGTATAGTTGACAGTGACCGTGCACAACATGCGGGCGACTCGGATTCGATTACTTACATTACTTACACTTCATGCTTTGCTGGCATTTTCTGTCTCGCTTTGATATATAATAAAATATTTTAGTTCTTACGCTCTCAGTTAAACGTAGACCCAAAGTCTTCATGAATCAATCAGTATATATTTTCCATTTGACTTTTTATTTGTGTCGCTTTATAAAAAGTGCTTTATTTGTGAAAAGTTTAAGGGTCTTTAAAAAACTAAAATCTCTTTTAGGGTTAACCATTAAGAGCGTTGCTTAATTCTACGGTATAGTTGACAGTGACCGTGCACAACATGCGGGCGACTCGGATTCGATTACCGGGACCGACTCTCCATTCAAAGTTAGATATTTATTTTAAATTGGGTAAACGTGTATTGCGCGGTTTAATACCATAAAAAAAGATATAGTTAAATGAGTTTTATTAAATATTGATGAATTAAATTAGGCCGTCAAATTTAGCTATTTTTTAATAAAAATAGTACATTTAAAAAACTTTGCTTTACCAAAAAATTATCGTTTAAAAAAATCAGAAATGAGGAAGCTCATATTTTAAAACTTGCTATTTGGTATTTAACTTGCCACCTAAGAAATCACATTTTTGCCACCAACGCTGCCTTTTTACTATATTTTTAATTTTTTTCTTAATAGGACAAAACCTTCTCGCTATTTAAAATGCCGTTATAGTCCAGTCACTGAACGTTTTGCTCTCCGAAATCCTCATAACCAATCGACTTTCAGTTTGTTTTTTTTTTTGGGTTACTCGCCCTAAAATTTTTTAAAACATGGGACCACTTCGGTCCATGTCGCGGGGTATAACGAACTGAACCTGCCTAGCTCCATTGACCCCTATATACTTGATCGCCTGCAAGAAGAAAAAACCCCCCAGAAAACCTAAAAATAAAAAAAACACTAATTTACGTTTTGGTGGCAAGTCTGCCAACATTGTCAAGATAAAATTAAAATAAAATAAAAATTTAAACTTAATTTTAAGCCAAAGTTTGGATTAAAAACTTAGGATATTCTTAAACCCTTTAAAATTTATGACAAAACGTCCTTGCCTTTTTTAAAAAAAAATATACTTATCTAAAATAAAACCCCTAAAATACAAATAAACCCGTTTTTTTAGTTTTGGTTGTAGTCGTAAAACAAAGCGAGCTATGACTTTTTGAATGAGATATGTTGTTTGCGTAAATTTATTTAAAAATATTAACGTTAAATATTGGTAAAACAATTTTTTTTTTTGGAAAGTATATAAAACCCCGGATTTGGATTCAGCGATCCCCAAAACATAAAGATACCATGGTCAAGCCTTTCGGACCTTTTTTTTTGTGTGGCTGTGTTACTGGTAGGAGTAATTCAAGTGATTAAATTTTTGTCCTAATATATTTTAAAATTGTAATAAAACCTTTTATTGCAGGCAATTACATTATGTATATTTCATACAATTTGCATTAACTTTAACCGTGAAGATTTTTAATATCCCTTACACCTTCGGTCTAAGAGGAAATAATTTAATACAAGATTTAAAAGATGAAACCAGGTCTCCGTTTGCCTTTTACCTTCAGTGACTGGTCTATTAGTAAAATAGAACGTATAAGGTTCAAATAATGACCAATGCCTTATATGCTATAAAACCAAAATAAATGCCCATTTGATTTCTTAGCTAAAAATAAGAAAATTAGATTCCAGTTAAAAATATAGTTTAAAAGATATTTTGAAATAGAAGTTACATGATATTGTGGTAATTGTCTTTTGACTAAATTTGGTATACGGGGGTTTTTTGAGTCGCTGATCACGAATCTAAAAACCTTTTTTGGCGAAAACGTTTCGTTTTCGAAATATCCATCATCAAACTTGAAATTCAAATTAACCTCATTTACACTATTCCTCCTTCTTTTTGTACAGAATTCTTGATTTTTTACACTAAATTGGAACACAATAGTTAATAAACACCTTTTAAAAACTTGTTTTTTTATTTATTTTATACCTATTTTTTATTTATTTGTAAAAATTCACTTTCAAACGCAGCAACCAGGTATACAATAGGAAATTTTTAAGCAAACATAGCCGCCCGGTTTGAAAGTGATACTTGGCAATTTAATGAAAAAAAAGGTGTAAAATAAACATTAAAAAATTTTTTAAAAGGTGTTTATAAAATATTGTGTACCACTTTAGTGTCAAAATCAAGAATTGTGTACAAAAAGAAGGGGAAATATAGTGTAAATGAGGTTAGTTTGATTTTCAAGTTTGATGATGGATATCTCGAATTCGAAACGTTTCCGCCAAAAAAGGTTTTCAGATTCGTGATCAGCGCCTCAAAAAACCCCCGTATCCCAAATTTGGCCAAAATCGGAGTTGCGGCCACTTTCTAGACGATTACCGATTTAATTTTTAAAATAATTTTGACATAGTAATTAATTGGAATTTAAGGTATGATAACCCAGTCGATCTCAACCAAAATAAAATTAGAAATGTTTTTATAACCAATTAATAAAAACCAATCTTTTTAACAAGAGTACTTAATTAAAAGAAAAATTATTTGGCTTTTCTGCAGAATAAAGATATTTATATATTATTTTTTTTTTAAATTATACTTTTTTTATAGATTATTACGGAGAGCTAGTCTGATTTCGCAATAATAGTAACAAAAAACCTGAAAACACATAAAAAGGTCTAATTCTTTATTGAATTGATTTGTTTTTAAGTACTATAGTAAAATAATTATTTTTACGAAATTATATAAAAATAGAAAATAAACTTACTTGAAAACATTGGCAACCCGTTGTAAGATATATATTATGTTATTTCAAACCTATTTGTTATCGATGGACGAGTGTAGCACATAAATTATTTTATGATATTACTCAAAGCAGATAAGAATACTAAAAAATTGTGTTTTACTAACTGACATTGACTTCTGACATGACTTTTTTTTAAATAGTTACTGGTAAAGGTACACGTGTAGGTACCTTTAATATTTAAAAAAATATATAAAAAAGTAAATAAAACTTTTAGCCATATAGATAGGTTATTATAGTTTATTTTGATTTCTGGGTATATCAAATTAAAATAAAAAAATGTTTGGCTTTTCTCCAAAATAAAGATATTTATATATTATTTTTTTGGTAATTATTGCATATACGGTTTTCTTTTATTTTTGGATTATATGGTAAAATTTTTATATAGTCATATTCCAGTGTCCTTAGGGATTGCAAATATACTACCGGAGAAGAGAAATTATGTGTTTTAGTATTTTTTATTTTAATTTGAAAATTTAAAATTACCATTGATTTTCTCCATATAATGCGAAAACTCCCCATTATGACAAGGAACGTCAGCGTGCAGTGTTGCCAAATCGGGGTTTTTCGAATACGTTTCCGCATTTTCAGGTCTGAAATATAATTGGGAAAAATAAAAAGCCGCTTTAACTAACCAGAATTAACCATGACCAACTGTTTAGACAAATTCAAGAGCCCCTAGTCGGTCATGGTTAGTTTTGGTAAGCAAAGCAGCTTTTTATTTATTCCAATTATATTTCAGACAGAACAAGAATATCAAAATTTGATGGCCGAAAATTATTAAGTCCGGCAACACTGTTGATACTTATTTTGAATTTGACAATGTAGAAAGAATGTGTTATCAGATATTAGATTTATTTCTAACCTATATTTTTTTATTTAAATTAAAAGTTGTTTTTCCCGATTTTCTGCGTATTTTGTCAATAGATTTCTGTTTCTGTGTGTTATGTTTAACTAAATAATTATCAATTTATACGTTTTTACCCCGCCCAGCACTCAAATTCACTCCAAGATCCAGTAAGTTTATTTGGTTGAAAAAACAAAAATTAAACACAATTTGTCTTCTCCGGTAATATATTTGCTATCCCAAAGGATACTTAAATGTAATTTTATTAAAAATTTTTTATAAAATCCAAAAATAGCAGAAAACCGTATATGCAATTGTTACCATTTTTTTTTAATTATACCTTTTTTATAGATTATTATGGAGAGCTAGTCTCGCAATAATAGTAACAAAAACATGAAAAGACATAAAAACGTTTAATTCTTTATAAAATTGATTTGTTTTTAAGTACTATAATAAAATAATTATTTTTATAAAATTATATAAAAATAGAAAATAAACTTACTTAAAAACATTGGCAACCCGTTATAAGATATATATGTTATTTCAAACGTATTGGTTATCGACGGACGAGTGCAGCACATAAATTGTTTTATTATATTACTCAAAATAGATAAGAAAACTAAAAAATTGTGTTTTACTAACTGACATTGACTTCTGATATTACTTTTTTTAAAAAATAGTTACTGGTGAAGGTACACGTGTATTGTATAGTTTATTTTGATTTCTGAGAATATCAAATTAAAAGAAAAATTATTTGGCTTTTCTTCAGAATAAAGATATTTATATATTTTTTTTTTAAATTATACTTTTTTTATAGATTATTATGGAGAGCTAATCTGCTCTCGCAATAATATAACAAAAGACATAAAAAGACGATAACTAATAAGTTTGAAATAACATATATATCTTATAACGGGTTGCCAATGTTTTCAAGTAAGTTTATTTTCTATTTTTATATAATTTCATAAAAATAATTATTTTATTATAGTGGTTAAAAACAAATCAATTTTATAAAGAATTGAACCTTTTTATGTCTTTTCATGATTTTTGTTACTAATTTTAAAAAAATAATATATAAATATCTTTATTCTGGAGAAAAACCAAATAATTTTTTCTTTTAATTTGATCTTTCCAGAAAGCAAAATAAACTATAATAAAGAGTACTTAAGTTATTTAAGGGACTGCGACTTGACCTATTAAAGTCGTGTGATTTTATGTAAGGTTTTCTTTAAGAATGACAATTAAACAGTTGTTAATCGGTAATTTAATTTAAAAAGTACTTTTTTAAAACATTCGTAATATTGATAAAAAGACAAAATATCTTTTAAACTTACCTTTCGATTCGTATTTAAGAACAAAGAAAATCCTAAAAGTACTAACAGGATATTAATTATAGATATGAATAAAACGAGCATCAGTAAAACGACGCAACCAGAATGAAAGGATCGGCAGAAAAGGGACATAAGCGGATTTGAAATAGAATAAGGGCCGGAACCTTATAGCTACTACGCTTTGTCTACGTCGTCGAATACCACAAGAATTTGCCGCCAATGCCACTGGTCGTTGGGATTATTTTTGATTAGCTCTTCGAAGTTTATAATGTTATAGCTGTTATTATTTGTTTCTCACTTAAGTTATTAAAATCACACCGGGCAGCATACTATAAACTGATAAAAATAATAATATGCAATACATATTATTTTTAGGTTTCAACAAAAGTATCTCTACCTTGACTACACAGGCTCACAAAAAAAGTGGTGTGTGCTGGGTGTCAGACTAAGATTTTCTGGAGGATTTTTTTTCGGGGGAAATATCCCTAGTGCATTTAATTTTTCCGGAAAAATTCGGAAAAACGAGTTTCTAAGTAATTTGTTTTAACAAATAGCATAAGCGAGAGCGGTTTCAAAAATCCGAGTCGAAGACGGGGATTTTTCCACTTTCACGAATGCTATTTGTTAAAACAAATTACTTAGAAACGAGTGTTTCAATTTTTCCACAGGAAAAATTAGATGGACGAGGGATATTCGGTAAGAGTATTTCCTGAGTTAAATAAACATTTCATTTTAATAAATCATTTTTTATTATTAAAACAATAAGAACAATAATTAATAAGAACAATATAACTTTCAAGCTAGGAAAGGTAATTACTTCAAACTCATTTTAAATTACAATTAATATAAAAATTACAATTATTGTAGGTTACAGGAGTATTATTAGCCATCTCGCTTAAATTGTTTTTAATTATGTTTGTAGTAGCACTATTCTCTATGTTGCTGTGAGGAGTGTCACACGATTGATGGTGTTGGCTCGAAGAAGTGTCTATTTTCTGTCCTTTCAAAGGAGCTTCGAAGCTTGTAGATGGTACATTATTTTGGACGGTTCTTAAGACAGTGATGATATTTGAATGATGTTGACTGTCCATTTGTAGATACGGTTGAATAGGCGCAGCTTTAGAATGCCCTGTGATTTTGATGAGTTGCTGCTCGCCTACACCGGCCTTTGCCAGATTAGTAACAGCAGTTGATCGCATAGAATGGTTAGATATTTTAACTTCTGTGGTGTTCATAACTGTTTTTTGGGCTAATTTTTTTGTCCATTTTGACAGTTCATTTCTTCCAACAGGAATGTTTTTAAACCATCCAGTGCTACGATTGGATTGCCATGCTGAATTTGGTTGGAATTAGACGTTCGTTTGTTTAACAGGGATTTGTATAAACGTTCCGGACAAAACTCAGGGTTTTTTGAATTAGAAACAAGCCACTTGCTATTGCACAGATTTTTTTGCACCACCTTGTGCAGTTTTGCTGAAGACTGTGTTATACTCGATCCTTCCTAAAACAAGGGATACATAATTTGACTTAAATGTCAAAATATATTTTGTAGTGTCATTTTTCCAAAAGAATAAAAGTTTCATACAACTTTTATTTTTTTGGAAAAGCAAAGGGAATTTTAGTGGTTATATAGGTATCGTTTATGATTTTTTTTTATAAAAATAATACAGCTAGCAAATTTTGGATGCTGAAAAATGGCAAAACGTGATTTATACAAGGTATTGCAAAAAAGACATTAACAAATTGCGAAAACAGATTTTTCGCCAACATTCGCGCACATATTTTGTTTTGATATAAGCGTTTTTTCTGCCAAGTTACAATAAACATTTACAGATTTTGTTGCAAAATTAAAAAGCAATATCTCACCTGTTTTGATTCCATAATTATCAATTTCTTCTTTAAAATATTCTGTTAAGCAACGAGCCGCTTCTCCGCCCATCCAAGCAAGCTCAACTGCTGCAATAAAATAAAATATACGCTGCAACCCGGTTGGGGTTGTCTCATCCTATAACGACACCATCTTGTAGTAGTCGTCCATATTTAAAGAAGCTGAACTTGTTTTCCTTTTTTCTTTATGTTTCTGGAGACTTCTTCTTTTCGCATTTCAAGCGTCTCTAGCTGGTTTAAAGGAATGGGTCGAACACGATATTAAATTCTTGAAAATATTTTTTCTGCAGTTTTTTGGCAACGATATTTCACATTACTTTTACACACAGTTTTTTGTAGTCTCCCCATTAGCTTTACGCATGTTCCATGCCCAGTCCTTGAGGATTAAATTTAGCTCGCCTGTAGTTGTTGTCTGGAGTAATTGGTAATTTTTTGCTTGGAAAAATTCCATAAATTGCTTCCGGATCGATGTGTGAGTTTTCTGAGTATTTAGTGGAACACTATTTTCAACAGCCGCATTAATTTTACTTTCGGAAACATTTCCAAACCGATTCATTTTCGGCCGAGTGATGATCGCGCTGTTAAAGTTAGCAATGGACTTAGCAATTGTTAAAAGTTAACCACGGTTTAGAATGTTTAACAAAATGTCATTTTCAGTGTTTTTCAATGATTTTAGTAAACAACCTGTCAAAATCTGCCATTTTGTTAAACGTTAAAACGGTTGTTATTTTTTAAAAATTTGGTACTTTAAGGTCCATTTTATTTCTTGAAAAATTAATAAATTCGTAAGCGTCCTTTGTGATCTTTGTTGTTGGTAACGGTACATAGCAACACAGCATAGAAACCATTATGTTTGTTTTTACAAAGCAACTTGTCAAACTTGCATGTAACTTTTTCGATTTTTTTTCCGGTAAACTGCTGACAGCTAAGTTGACAGTTGTTAAGTAATTTTTCCACTTAAAATTTATATTTGACGTACCAATTCTTGATAGCAATTGGTCAAAATTAATAGGAAGGAAATAATCGCTGAAAATTAATGTAAAGTCGAAATTGGGGGTCAAACAGCAAAAAATGGAGAAACCCCCAAAAAACCGACACGGTACATTTACCGGCAGAAACCTACTACAACGGAATGTTTGGACTACGACTATATAAACTATAAAAGATGCAAAAAAAATCATAGAACAAAAAAAAGAGCTTTTTAAATAGTCTATAAAAAAGTTATATAAAAATGTTCGATAAGATAAATACTAAAGAAGATAAAAACGAAAATGTAACTTTGACAAAAAATTTAAGTCCAAAATGAGATTTGTTTTATTAATGTGATTTTTGTTTTTTTTTTTTAAATAATAAATCATTTATTTTATTTATTTGAATCCTAAATCACCCAAAATTTTCAGAAAAAAAAAAACAAAAAAAAAATTAATTTAAATTTTTTTTTAGAGATATACTTTGAAAAAATCCTGAAAATTCGATTTTTTGAGTATGACTCAAAAAATATTGCATTAAGACAAGAAGTTTATACCGGGTGTGTCAAATTCGACTCTCACCATTGGTATCTGGAAAACTATAGGAGATACGAAGATGGTTAAATTGGGGCAAAGTTGGGCATTTATGTGACCAACAATATACCATTTAGAAAGTTTGAAAAGAGTAATTCCCGGGGATATCCGGAAAAAAAAAAATTTTGGAAAATCGTTTTTTTTTTTCCTGGGTTTTTTTTAAAAAAATTCCAAAATAAATAATACATTTGCATTGTCATTTTTCAGCTCTATCGAATGGTGTTCATAGTTTTGCAACTCGACGTTTCGTTTTTCCGTAACCATCATCAACATTTTTTTTTTTTATATACGCCATATGGGAATTCCACAAAATTTTAATGGCCCTTTTTATCCCCTTTTCAACGATGTATCATAAGTTACCCTTGTTGCCGGGAAAACCGAAAAATTAACTAGAATATTTTTTTAACGTAGTTGGCTTTGATTTCTCAAATCGGTGACGTGTAAATGACATTCTGTGATTACTGTCAGTTGTGGTGTCGTTAAAAAAGAAATTCACCAATGAAGAAAAACGAATATGGTAAAACTCTATTACAAGAATGATAGGAACAGTGTGAAAACATCGGAAGTGTATCTTAACTCGCGACAACCTCTCGAACTTTATTCAAATTATTGTATAGAAACTTGCTGAGTATGGTTCGTTTGAAAGCCTCTAGACAACAAAATGACAACCGAATGGTTTAAATAACAGAAAATTACTAAAAAATAGAACTAAAAAATTATAACAAATGTTCAAAATGCTGATCATTTTCTAAACAAATCGCCACTCTTCTCTGTATGTTTTAACTGCGTGATTTATTTCTCTCCTCCTTAGTCTTCCAAACTCCCTAACGATGTTGAGATGAAGTTCCTCGATATTTTGGTATTCGCCTTGCCCATAAATTGGGTTTTTCAACGTACCCCATGAAAATGTATCGAGGACATTGAGATCTGGAGACCTAGCTGGCCATCTTACCGGCCCATTATTCCCAATCCACCTGTCACCAAACCTTTCGGAAAGATAATCAGATACTTGTTTTGTGTTGTGAGGTGGAGCACCATCGTGTTGGAACCAAAAACTGTTGTGTTTTCTAATGGTAAATCGTCCAAATATCTTCAAAAATTGACGTCAAAAACTGATAATACATTTTAGATTTGTGGAATTCCCATATGGCGTCCATAAGAAAAAAAATTGATGATGGTTACGGAAAAACGAAACGTCGAGTTGCAAAACTATGAACACCTTTCGATAGAGCGGAAAAAATGACAATGCAAATGTATTATTTATTTTGGAATTCGTTAAAAAGAAACCCAGGAAAAAAAAAAAAAGATTTCCCAAAATTTCGTTTTTTTTTCCCGGGTATCTCCCGGGAAAATTCTCGGAATTTTCAAACTTTCTAAACGGTATATTGTTGGTCACATAAATGCCCAACTTTTCCCCAATTTAACCATCTTCGTATCTCCTATGCCGGATCCCAATGGTGAGAGCAAAAACCCCGGTTGCTTAAATTAAGGGTCTTGTAAAAATACATAGTTTATTTTTTATAAAGTTTCGTGTATATTTTATTGTTTTTAAGATATTGACGTTTAAATAAAAAAAAATCGTTAATATCTGAAATTACGCCTTTTTTGACTGTTTACTGTTTGACCCTCAATTTTTACTTCAGATTCAGCGGAAAAAAAATACTCCAAAAAATTCTAGTTTGACACTCAGCACACACCACTTATTTTTTTTGTGGGCCTGTGTTATTATTACAGTCCGTTTACACCAAAAAATTTGTTTTTTATTGATGAATTTAATTGAAGTCAAAAGTGATAAAATTGTTATTTATGTTTTTTTTAGATAAGGTATCTAAATTAAGGACTTTTTTCTTAATAAGAGTAAGGATCTAGAATTGATTTAATTTTAAAGATACCAGTGTTGGTATGCAAGGAATATTTACAAAATAATAAGTTTTGACTAGCAGCGAAGATTCAAATTTCAAAGATCCGTTTAGTATAAGAAAGCAAGTGCATTTTTAGTAAAATACGTAGACTTTCATGGAATATGTTTTGCTAAGGCAAATCTATAAATTAAAAGCATATTTCAATAACCTATTTCTTTTAAGTAAAAAGAAAATATTTCATTTGTTGAGCCTCATATAATTTAAGGAAATAGAACATATTCAATCAATTGAATAGTCCGCAAGTCAAAGAAGACCGTAATTATTAAAATGACAATACACCAATTATACTTTGTTTTTTTTTTTTTTAGAAAATATAGATTTGTAAGGAATAATACAGGTCAAAAATAAATGTAATATAATTCAAATCTGCTTTTTTTTAAATAACGTTAAGAGCCCGTTTTACAACAGCTTTGTTTAAGGTATTAAATGGATTTAATAGCCGTTAAAGCTATCATATATTTATTAAACTCTTATATAAATTACCCATGCAAAAACGCTAAGAATATGTTATTTAAGTTGTAGATAACAGTTTAAATGTTATTCTTATTTTTTTTTATATAAGCATACCGATTTACATCAGGTTTGATTTTAAAGCTGCAGGTAATATGTTATTCACAAAATCTAGCAAAAGCTAATACATTTAACACATTATTTTAATATAAAAAACATTTGAGGCAGTTTGGATAATAATATATGTATACTAAAACAAAATGTACTTTGTCTTAAAAAATATATTAACAAATAATGAAACATTTTACCCAAATTAGATAAAAACAGTAGTAGACTTACCACAGAAACGTAGGAATTTTGATTTTTTAGGTATTTTGTGGGTTTTGCTTTCTTTTTATTCCAGGTTATCGGCAAGTTCATGGGGATTAACAGTTATGACCACACTCAGTTTCTATATCCCTGAACCGGGATCGAAGCAGTCTTATTTTGCAAAGTGTTAGGAAAGAAAATTTTAGCGCTTACCCAACCAGGACTTTTTAATATATTCTTTAGTGTGTCTAATTTAAAGGCTTGACTGTAAAGTTAAAATTTACATTTTTGAAGATGTAATTTCTGTAGAGAGCAGTTTGGTTTTTTGTTTAATACAATATTAAACTTCAAGTCAAATTTTTTTTTTTCTGTAAAGCAATTTTAAATCTAGAACGCCAACAATAAGGATAAACCCACAAACGAAATGACAGACTTACAGAATTGTAAAACAATGTCGTATAGTGACCTTAAAATTTGAGTATTTTTAAATGCCTAAAAAAAATTTCAATAACAACATTGACGTTTTATGGTATATGTTAAATTCAACTTATTAACCCAATTTATTTTGCTGTTTATCTTATTTTCCTTAAAATGTTTTTCTTGTTGGCATAAAAAAGGACACATTTAAATTGAAAATTGAGATCTTGCGGTGTCTGCTTCAATGTTCCGCATGTCGGATATTAGCAACTTTACTCTGCTTTAACTTTATGAAGTTTATTGCAATTTCCGAGAAGTCATTACTAAAAAATTAAACTGTCAAGAGCTTTAAGCCATCTAATGAAATAAGCTTTATTTTTGGTTCTGTAAGTGACTTTCCTTGCAGATCGTAGAAAGTAATTTTTAAAACATAAAATAAGTTAATTAAATTGCGTTCTAAAAAGGAAATTAGTTTAAAAACAGGTATATTTTTGCAAGGGAATGTTAGTGTCTAAATGGGCATATAAAATATAGTTTTAAAATTTTTATATTAGAATATCTGAAACAAAAAAATATTACATTATTGTAAAAAAAAAACAACATATTTGTTTTGTGAAAAATTAATAGGCGCATTTAGTTGCTAATGAATATTAAAAAAAAAATCATAGAAAAAATCAATACTTAAATTATAAATATTTTTCATCAATAATATTATCTTGTGTATTGTAAACATATTCTACAATATTAACTTTTTAACGTATCGGTTTAATAAAACCCTTATTACTAATAGCCAATTTTTCTATTTGCATTTTCCCAAAGAAAATTAATTTATTATTCTACCTATTAAGGATAATTAATAGATTTAGTTCTATGAGATTTACTAGGCAACTAAATCTAACTTAATGGGTAAAGTAAAAGGGTATTAAACGTGAAGTAAAATTGTCTGATAAATACAACAAAAAATATGGAAATTTCATCACATGGACTTTTAAAAACCGCTTAATAGAAGTTAATAAACGTGCGTCAGGTAGGAAAATAAATGAAGTTTGTTTTGAGCTGCCCAGCTTTAATATTAAAAAATCCCTAATAAAAGCGAGACAATTGTAAGGAAATACTTTAACAAAATATAAAACATTAAGAAGCTCTCCTATTTTAAAATAACTTAATATTTTAAAAACTATTTAAAAAATCCAGCTGAAGACATGTATAAAATAATAAAGCATAAGTAAATAATATTCTTACTGTTTGTCATCAAAATTAAAAGTTATATTTTATGTATACAGCTGACTCATCTTTAGTAAATAAACCATTTATACAGTGTGTCCCAAATTGGTGGGGAATGTATGGGGATCTTGGAAACCACGATAGATACAACATCGGTTAAATGGGGAAAGTTTTGGACAATTATGTAAGTAAGCTAATCCCGTTTACTACATGGTTTTATCTATTCAGGTTTTTGAGAAATTTTGAAAAAACCTGAAACATGCATTTTCGAAAATCGGCCATATTTTTTTAATAAGTGCAAATTTTTCAAATCTGTAAAAACTTCTTTAAAGCAACTTTTTTTGTAGAATATGACCGAGTAAATTTTTCATTTCTACGTTTCGGGTTTTTAGAATCATCATCAACTTTATTTTTTCATATGGACGCCATATTGGATTTTTGTGCAGCCAAATAGTGCCTTTTATTCTGATTTCAACAATGTATAACATGTTATAAATTAAGAGTTTATAACATAATTTATTTCAAAAACAAAATTTTCTCAGTTGGCCTTGATTCCGGCGAACGTCATTTTTTTTGTAAACATTAAAATATTAGTAATTGGCAAAATAGATAAGCTAAACAGATATTTTACAGAAATGGGTTTTGCGAAAATAGCTATAACGTTAACACCGTGTACAACAAAACTACACGTAACAAGTTAATTGAAACAAGTGAAAACAAACACAATGAAAAGTGGCTAAACTAAGATTCCCACTAAAATGAAGATGTGAAATAACGTCTTAAAATTCAAAATGGTGTCCATTTCTCTCAACATATTAACGATATTTTTTTTTAAATGGACCTAACTTCCCTATGAATGGTTGACTTAGGTATGTAAAATTATCTATCAACATCCCTGGCTGAAGATGTTGGATTTTCTTTAAAAGGTTGGTTAACTGCAGCATCTCGTTGTCGATTTTCTTCAACGTAATTCTTGGGTCGTGGTTTTTTAAAACTTCCGAATTCAACAAAATTTGTAACCAGTTTTTGAAAGTATTTTGGTTTAGGATGCTGCCTTTCGGGAAAATTGTCAAAATACGTTTGCGCAGCTATGTAACATTTCTTCCGCTGCCAATGACGCTAGATGACATTTGCCAATCAAGGCCAACTGAAAAAATATTTGTTTTAAATAAATGAGGTTATAAACTCCAAAAGTATAACATGTTATACATTGTTGAAATCAGAATAAAAAGATATTTTGGGAAAATCCCAAAATGGCGCCCATATGAAAAGAAAGTTGATGATGATTCTAAAAACCCCAAACGTGAAAAAAAAAAACTGACTACCTGGTCATATTCTACCAAAAAAAGGTTTGAAAGTTATTACAGATTTGAAAAAATTTTTAAAATAAAAAAAAATGGCAGATTTTCGAAAATGCATGCGGTTTTTTTAAAATTTTCAAAAAACCGAATAAAAAAAACCATGTAGTAAACGGGATTAGCTTTCCAAAAAATTGTCTAAAACTTTCCCCCTTTAACCGATTTTCTATCTATCGTGGTTTCCCCGATCCCCATCCCCCCAATTTGGGGCACCCTTTTTCTTTAAAGTCATTTATTTGTTTATATACCTATGCAGTCTTATTCGCGGTTTATCTATTACTACATTTACCGCATCTACCACAGAGTCCCTTTTATGTTGACATAGCGTGCATTGTAGCAGAAAATGTAATTAATTAATAAATATTTTGTATATATACAATATCGTTAGATTAAAATACTTTAATAACTAAAATAGTACTAATAATAATTGGGCAGTATTAATATTATTATGCTCATAATAAAAGCAGTCATATTATGCTTTAATAAAAACCAAATACCTTAAAAACTTTGCATGATTTAAATTACTAAATTTTATTAACTAAACATAAAATTTTGGATTTTATATAATATTTAATTAAATAATTATTAAATTTAAAATATATAATTCACTAATTATCAATTTTTTTTAATATGTCAAAATTCAAACATCAAAAATTATCTTTGAAAAAGCATTAACTCTAGAAAACCATGATATTATATCCGAAATGCGTCAATCACTTAAGATACATTGTAAATAAAAGTATAATTTAAAATTGAGTCCTAATTAAAAAATAAAATTGTGTTTAATTTTGGCTGCAAAAAATGCTTATGAAAACACCTAGTGCGATTAGCGATTGAAGGGTACAGGGAAAAAACGGCTAAGTCAATTTTTAGCGAAATAGAGATACTGACGGCATCCCATAGAAAATATTGTTAAATTTTGTTCTGGAAAAATATTATCCCTTACCGGGGAGTAACGTGATAGGTCCGTGCGGTACCGAGCAAAAACGGGCTATGTCGCAACTTTACCTGTCTATTAGGCGGCGTTTTGCTCGCTCTTTTAAACGCTTTTGTTTCATTTTTTGTCCAATAGCAATTACAGCCAAAAAATTTACAATTTACAGAGTTTTTTAAAGTTTTGTGGAAATAAAGCTCAAGATAATTTTACCTCACACATTTTTAACTGAAAATATAAAAAAACAAAACCTATAGAAAACTTTTAAAGTAAACAAAAAATGAATCTAGCTTATTTTTTCTTTACACTAATCGAACTATTAAGTTTTAGTTTTAGGTAATCAGATGCATGTAAGAATACCAAATAATATTTTTTAGTTCAATTTTGTTTTACTATGTTAGTTATATAGGTATGGCGCTGGATGTTGGGCAAAATAAACATACTTTACAGGACAAAATTATTAAAAACTCAGGAAAAAAAACGGGCTCAGTCAGAAGCACTTATCAATAAATTGTTGATTTTCTATCAATTTTTTTTTTAAATGCTTGCAGTTTATGACCCACAGATCTCCGATAGTTAAAAACATATTGTTAAAAGAAGATTTTATCAATCCGAATACTTAAGTTTTAGAAGCATTTTAAAATTTAAAATTGCTTTTTCTCAAAATCATAAAATTTGACTTAGCCCCTTTTTCCCCTGTACTATTCAATTATTTTTTCTAAAAGCACCAGTAAAATAAAAAAAAAAAATGAGAAACAACTTTAAAATGTTTAATAATAAACGTAAATTTATAGGGTACAATATAAAACTTAACTTTACATATACAGGGTGATTCCTAAGTTGACGTTTTTTTTAACTATGTATAAAAATGATAAAAAAGCCCAAAAAAATTT
>JAHBCN010017200.1:0-18471 GCA_019359885.1 Listronotus oregonensis | reverse complement strand
CTGATACCTATACCCCAAAAAAATTTAACTAAGTGACGGTTCCGGAAAAAAAACAGAAACGCAAAACTCTTGAATGCACTGTTAGAGCTTAGCATTAAAAATAAGGTGATCATCGAACAAAAGTTTCTTGAAGTCGGACATACTCAAATGGAAGTAGATTCGATTCATGCTTCCATCGAAAGGAAACTGGGAAAAAAGGGAGGTTTATGTTCCAGCAGACTATCTACCAATAATTCAAGCAGCAAGACAAAACCAAACCGTATAAAACCATTTACCTTCAACATGATGATTTTTTAAAATACGAAACTATTTTTTTTTAATAGCATTCGACCTGGGAATAAAGTTGGGGACCCTTGTGTTACTGATGTCGTTGGCTACCAATATGCTCCAGAAGGAAAAATTAACTATAAACTTGATTTCCAGGAAGACTGGAAACCATTACCCACAAGGTTAAAACGAGTTGATACCTTACCATATCACTCAAAATTATACAATGGACCTCGCCCGATTGAAGCCTCAAAATTTGGACATTTGCAGGAACTAAAGCAACTGATTCCCCAAGACTACCATTCTTTTTATGATGGTTTACGTTATAATTAATAATGTCTATAATAAAAACTTAATACCCGTTTATTTCCGTTTTATAATTTATAATGTTTATAATAAAAATTTGATATCCGTTTACTTCTTTATTTTTGTTTTTAACTGTCTTCATGTCAATTGGGCGTATCTCGTCAATATCAAAGCAGAGTAGCAAAAGGAGGATGTCTTTTTTTTTTCATAAAAAAAACCTGTCAATACTGTTATGTAAGAAATTTTTAAATCAACTTAGTGAATAAAATTATATGCCTTAAATAGAAAAAAGTAATAAACATTTTTGTGTCTCCTGAAAACTATAATCTAAACGACATACGACCTGTTGCAGTCACCACGATGATATTTAAAAATTAGTGAAAGCGAGCAATCAAAACTTTTATAATCAAATGCAAGTAAAATTTATGTCCGTTTTTGGATACTACACTCTCTGGTTACAAAAAAAAATGTTTTATTTAAATGTTGTTTCCCTGGACCTAAAAAACAACATATTTTGGTTAAAAATGACATGTTAGGTGATTTTCCTTATTAAAAGATTTTGAATAGGCAGATGTTTTAAAATTTTTCATCTTTATTTCCGAAAGAAGAACTTTTCGTTTAACTTTTGTAATGGAATGTAATGGGCCTATTGTTAATTTTGGTTAATAATTACAATAATTCTAAAATTAATCAAATTAAACATAATTTGACTGAAAAAATAAAAGTAAATAATATAGTATAAAATCCAAATTATAGACGACCTTCCCCATCTGGCAATCGGATAAAAATTATTTTTAACCAAATATATAAATAATATGTAAGCAAAAATATCGCGAATATGTTGCCTAGAAAATTATGGTCAATGCTATGATTAACTAAAAAAAGAATTTGAAAAAATTGATACCTCCTGTATAATGTCAATGATCATTATTTGTTTTTAGATAATAGTACTAATACACCACTTACATTTTTTTCAAGTTTAGAAATAAAAGCCTTTAAAAATTTTGAAAATTTAAAGTTAAAGAAAATAATACAATTTTTTACACTCTATTGTTGTAATATATATATTTTAATATTTGACATTAGCATGTATAATTTATAAAATTTAAAAAATAATTAAACTTCAAAGTCTGGCAACCCTGATTCATGACCAATTTTTTGCAGGAAACCCTCTTGTGGGTACTAGGACATTCGAGAATAGAAGGCAACGAAAAAGCGGATGAGCTAGCGAGACAGGAAACATCAACACCATACTTTGGATCAGAACCTGCCCTTAAATTGACCAAAACCACGCACGAGGGCAAACCAGGGAATGGATCCAAAACAAACACGGGGAATATTGGGGGAGCCTCAGTGGAACAAGACATAAAAAAGGCTTCCTAAGGGGCCCTTTCAAAAGAACGAAGGAAGAACCACTCAGACAAAGTAGAAACAGACTTCGCATAACAGAAGGGCTGCTAACATGGCACGATAACCTAAGAGGACACCTATATAAGATAAACTCATACAATGGGAACCCAAGTTGCAGAATGTGCGATGAGGGGGAAGAAATAGCCTACCATATCCTGTGCGAATATGAAGCGTTAAATCACAAAAGACAGGCATTATTTGAACAACACAAAATAAGCCAACAGGAATATATCAACCAACCAGTTTTGGGGTTATACAGACTTGTAGAAGGAACAAGACTATTGGGAGGATTGGTATAAAAGATAATGGGAGATTAGGCACAAAAAGCCCAAGAGGGTGCGATGACTCCGGTAGTAAATCAAGGAAAAACCTGTTTTTACCTGGCAACCCAATAGTTTTGGTCAGAAAAAGTTAGACAACCCAACGTTTTTATATTCTTTAGGCCTTATATTTTTAAATAGGATTATTTAGCAGTTTGTGTGAGTATTTAAAGTAATTTAAACTAAAATTTATTATAACCTTGACCATAACTTTTTAGGTAACATATTGGTAATACTTTTACTTACATATTATATTTTAACTTAACAATCGTTTTTATCCGGTTGGCAGATGGGCGAAGGTCGCGTCTCATTCGGATCCCGTACTATTAGATAAATTCAAACTACCTCTGACAGAGGTGTCATGAATTTTATCTTGCTATGTAAGATATGAAGAGGGGTCGATGTCGATAAATGTCGCAAAATGGGTAAATTAATTTAAGAGCAAGCGTTTTTTGTATAAAAATGGATTTAAAAACATTTCAGGAGAATAAAATGTTAATGATAGCAAGCTAAATATAAAGATAGTTAATTTATTTATTTTAAGAGTAAAAGCAAGAAGATTTTTTTTTTATTTTTAAAAAGCCAGTTTAATAATCGTCTTATTGAAAAAAAAAAACGATACAGTTTTACAGTGTAGCTGGTAAAAAAGTTACCTTAAACACAGCATCTATATCTTAATAAAACCAGAAGTTTGTTAAGTAAATTTTATTAAACAGTTTTTACATATTACTTATTTTGCGTCATTTATATTCTTCTTAAGTGACTGATTTTTTGCTACGTCAATCGTTCTTTGAAAAACATTAACATTTATTTATCTTAATAATTAACCAGTTTCCGGTAAATATCTACCAAAATCAAAAATAATATATAGCACTACAAGAATCACGCGACCATCGAAGAGTTAGACCATCAGCGGTAAAACTGGACGGTTTAACGTCAGTGCATATATCTCGTAACTTTAAGGGTTTTTTTTACAAATAAATTGGCCTTACCAAAACATACTTTTTTATTAATTAACCTATTTTAGTCCGAAAACGGACCTACATCGTTTTTCCCGCCGACTCTTCCTATGTAATACCAATAAAACAAAATGGTCCAAAAACGAAGCTGAAAAAAGTGCAAAACCTGGCAATTTTTTTAAAATGCATACATTTGGATATAAATTTGGGATCAAGCTTAACTTACCCTTCTCTTTAAAATCTATATTATGCCGATGAACGCTTTTTATTTTTTAGGGGTATGAACACACTTTATTGTTAAAACCTATAAAACTACACATTAAAGCTTAAGTTGGGTAAAATTTGACTCAATTAAGTTAAAAAGTAGTATTTTGTTTCTCTAAAACATTATTTAAAATATTTCAGCCCTTAAAATCAATCCCATTATGATTTAAAACATAATAATTTACCCTAAAAATTATTATATTATAACAGTGTTTTGCATGAAAAATTTGGGTTTAAGCTTAACTTTCTCTCCTCTTCAATATCTACATTATGCTGAAGGTTGCTTTTTATTTTTTAGGGGTGAAAACTACCTCTTATTGCAAAAACCTTTAAAACTGTCATATTAAAGCTTAAGTCACATAGGCTCAAATAAATTGAAAAATAACTACTTAATTATTTGAAACATTATTAAATATATTTCAACCCTTGAAAATCAACCCTTATGATGATTTAGTAAAAAGATGTTTACCCTAGAAAAATTAACATATTGTCACAGAGTTGTGATTAAAAAATGTGACTGCTCAAAAGTATTGCTAATTAAATTTTGTAAATTTTTAAATTCTTAAAAATCCACCCATTACAATATAACAGTGCAAAACATAGTACAAAACTGCGGATTTTTTAAAAAATGCATCGAATTGCTTCTAGAATGCTCCAAAAAATTATTTTTTCAAGCATTACTCCTTTTGCTTTTATGATAAAAAGTTTTTTAAAAAACAATATATTGAAACTGAATAAAATCCTAAATTTTTAAAGGAGTGAGTTTAAAAGGCTGAAAAAAGGTAGTGATAGTCTATACACAGGCGTTTTAAACGTTAATATCTCACTTAATTTCCGCCATACAGTAAATTAAAAAAATATTTGTAATTTTAAAGCTACAATTTGATACCTTAAAAATTTTTGGGGCCTGCCTTGGTTTTACGAGTTATTTTTAAAAAGGGTAATTTTTTTGTTAAAATTTTGAAATCTGATTTTCATTTAAAGGTTTTTTTTTTCAAAATTTAGCAATTTAAATGGTTAAAATTTTTTTAAATTTTTTTTATGATACAAAAAAAAAAAAAATGAAAAAGGGCTACAACTCTTTTTAAATTTGGGGGGTGGAATTGGGGTTTTTTTTAAAAATTTTTGCACAAAAAAATTTTTTTCTAACCTTATTTTAATCATAACTCACTAAATTTTTTTAAAAAGGAAAAAGGACTTTGAAATTTTCTTTAAAAAAGGTCTATTAGTGTTTCTCAAAATTAACAAACCACAACTCAACTTGGTTTATATTTCCCAAAAGGAATTACAAAAAACAAATTTTTTTTTTTTTTTCAAAACTAAAATTTTTTTTTTAAAATTTTTTTTTTAATAAAATGCATACTTAGGGGAAGTTTTTTTAAAAAACATTTAAAAAAAATTTTTGATTTTATCGAAAAAAAACTCCAACTTTGATCAAAAAAAACCCAAAAAAAGTGGGGTTTTTTAAAAAAAAATATGATAAAAATTTTTTTTTTAACTTTTTTTTTTTTATCGTTGGGGAAAAAAATTTAAAAAAAAAACCCCCCCCGAGATTCCCCGGTAACCACCAACAAGATAAAGGTCCTTTTGGAATGATATTTTTTTGATCCTTGGAATATTTCCTACCTACTATCCTAATTTCCAATTACATTGTCGTCTTTTATGATAAAAACAATGGAAAAACTGATCGACAGGTATGTGGGGGAAAACTTTTGACAGGGGCCACCCACAAAAACCCAAAACATCCTTTTATCAGTCAGAAAAATCATGGAATCTGCTCATCATAAATTTTGGGACCATTTTGAACTCGACTGAACAAAAGGGGAAAACGCTTTTGGTTGATTTTTTGACTTTGGGGGGAAAACGGATCAAACCCCCCCTTCAACTCAAGGCCGCGGTTTTTGCCAGAATAATGTTAACGACACCATTTGGGGGGTGGACAAACAACATGTTACTTGGCAGACGAGCGCAAAAACGTTATTCAGCGAAACAATAAGGGGGTCAGTGGTCAACGGATGCCCAAAGGGGGGTTTCATCCCCACTACTGTGGGATATGGTTGTTGACGAATACCTGGTAGAACTGAATAATAATGGCTTCTATCCCCGGGGGGTAGGGTGAATCACTATACTTGTCGTGGGGAAATAACAAAAAACCTTTCCCGGGGCTTATGCAAAGGGCACTGAGAATTGTGGAGGGATGGTAACAAGGAAAACCACTGTTAATCCTGGCAAAACTGCGCTAATACCCTTCACTAGACGAAGGAAGCGGGGTGTTTTTTACCCCACTTCTTCGGTACCACACTCGGTTTTTTCGGGGAAAAATTTTTGGGGTTAATTTTGGGTTCTAAGTTTTAAAGGGGTCCAATATGCAAAAATGTGATTAATAAGGGCAAAATGGCTTTAATGGCTCCAAAAAAGAAGAATTTTGGGGTTTTTGCCACGCTAGTACACTGGCTGTACACTGCGGGTAAGAATGATAACCTAAATTAACTATCTGGGGCCAAAAAACCCAAAAAAAACAGAAGGGGGAAAACCAAAAACCCTCGACTAGAATGTCTCTGTATAACGGGGCCATTAGAAGCACCCAACTGGCCATGGAAACCTACTAAGCCTCCCCTCTTGGTATAATTATTAAGGCGGAGGCGAGGATTGGGGCATACCCCGGGTGAAATGTAACGGCAACTGGTGCTCTGGGCCTGCCCTAGGACACATCAGGGGAAAACGAGCAGTATCACAAACCCTTTTGAGATGAGCAGTGATACAATGCCAAAAAAGGGTAAAAACACAGACCATTTTAAAAACCCAGCTTCCTGGGGGGGGGGTGAGCGATCTCCTGGTCAGTCTCGGAATTTTGGGTTTGGAAAACCATGGATCCAAAAATAAAAGGGGCCTTGGGCGGGGGAAACATGGTATGACCCCCCCGGTTTTTAAGTTTTTTTCCCCGGGGGAAAATGCCACTATTTTCTAGGCGGAAATATATGCCATTGAATTTTTTTCCGCGAGAGAACCCCTTGAGGGGGGGGATATAGGGCACCCCTTTCTGATAGTCGCGGGGCCTAAAAGTTTTTTGGATCCCAACAAGTCAACTCGGGGGTTTTTGGGGAATGTTGCAATGCCTTCCAAACCCAACCACAACAAAGACACTTTCCTTTGGGGGAAAAAGGCACAGGGGAATACAGGGCAATGAAAAAAACAAAACCCCCAGGGGGTTTTCAGCCCCAATTTTTGGGGGCCCGGGGAAACCGTTTTCAAATACCAAAAAAACCCGGTTCGTGGCTACATGACCCCCATGAACAAACACAACACATCATATAACCACATTCCAAAAAGGAAAATCACAGTAAAAAAATGTTGGGGTTTTTCCTCCAAAAATTGAAAGAACTACTAAAACTAAATAGGAAAGATTAGAATATGACAGGATTAATAACCGGACACTGCACCCTAAGAAAACATATGCACAATTGGGGCATCTATAGAGAAAGAACCCATTTGCAGACTATGTGATGAAGAGGGAAGAGACAGCCCTCACATCAAAATGAGTGCCCTGCACTTTACTGAAGAAAAAAAAAAAACCCATGGTGGGGACTAACCACCAGGAGGCGGAACAGAAAAAAACAAAAGGTCTACTACACCCTTCTAAGGTGTCAAACCTTTTTTAATTTTAAAAAAAAACAAAATAAAAAAACCCTGTAGGCTTCAAATTTGAGGCGGAAAAAACCTCAACTTTGGTATTTTTTATCAATCCCCAACAATCAATCCTAATTTCGTCAAAATTTATGCATTTTTTTGGAAAAAAATTCTAGGCAAAATGGTTCGTTTCCCGGACTAATAAAAAAAAAAAAAAATAAAGTTACAATTTTCGTCTATATTTTTCTTAAGCATTTTAAAAATAATATTTTGTACAAACTGTTATGTCTTTTTAAAGATGTAGTTTTGATTTATTTATTCCGAGGTTCAACACAATTAGTTATAAAGAAATATACCTAATACAGCCTAAGTATTATGGATGTAAAACCCTATGTTCTGCTTTAAATGAAATGCACCGTATAAACCATTAAATTAACCAACTAAAGGGTATTTATGTTAAACAAAGTTAAACACTTTACCTTCTGCTGAGCTGTCCCCAATTTGTAACTTAAGGGTGACCCGATTTCCATATGGCAAGTATATCCTGAACGTACACTGTAACTGTCCTGCTGGTTTCAGCTCGATCGAGCCATCTTTGCCAAGAAAAGTGATGTTATAGCAATAATCGACCAGGCGATATGACACTGAAAACATAGGGTTTCCGTGTACGTGCATAAATGGTTGCGACTTGCTTGTTTCGGGAAAGTAAATGTTTCGTTCCGATTGGGGTAGTTCTTCGAGTTTACCTGTAAAAAAAGTAACTTTAAATTTGTTGTTGATATATTTTTATTAATATTTAGGTGATTAGTTTTCATTATTTATAGTATTTGTAGGAAAATAACCCATTATTAAAATGTGTAAATTTACACAATAAAATACAAGTAAAATTCAATAAGAATTCATTACAACAATGTAGTATTAATACCAAAACCACATAAAAAATGGTCTTAGCCAAGTCAGTATACACATTAGGGTCAGAATTAACCCGTCAAGCGATAAAATTATAAGATTAGATGGTTAAAAACAGTAATTTATCAGATCAAAAATTCTCTAAGAGATGTGACATGGGGTTTCCAAAAATAGCAAATGTTTATGAATTTTATTTTTTAAATTAAAACTTTGTTAATTCTAAAAATATAAAAAAATATATATAAGTCGTAGATTGTGATCTTAGCTACAACTTTTGTTTGATTTTTTTTTAATATCTCAACAGCCGATTTTCAAAAAAGTAATTTTTGAGTACTGTGCATGCGCAATGTCTTGAAGTTCTTTTGGAATTTCCATCGTGGACTCATTGATTAATAATATCAGATAGAAATTTGTTACAGAAAAATATGAAATCGAGATTATTTATAAAAGAAAGTCTGAATTTACCAGATAACAACTAACCACAACAGTTTCATAAAGATTTGAATTTATTTTTTAACTAAAATTCACTTTAAAACAGTTCTTTTTATTTTGACGTAGTATGCACAAATTTTTGCTTATAATTATTAGTATAATTATTCTGATATTTTTTTGCAGATTTATTGTTCAATACCTACTTTATAATATTATTTAAATTAAGCTGTTTTTTACATATAGGAAAAAATATTGAATTTTGCTTTTCGGCTTTTTTTGCACTTGATTAACGTGAATTTTTTAAACTTAAAATGCGTATAGTTTCAATAATAATTGTTGTATGTCTACAAAAATTGAACTGCAAGTACTTTAAAGTGTATATTTTTTAACATTTATTTTGTTTTGTATATGAATATTGTCAAATTCAAATAGTGCACCATTTTTATGCACAGGCACAGGTGTAAAAATGTGATTTATTAAAATAAATATAAACATTTTTTTGTCCTGATAAATATTTCCTATTGTAACTTCACAAATACACAGATAAATATTTACAGAAACAGTTACACATAGTGTGAACTATGTGTAACCGTAATATAAAACATCTAATTATTATACTTAAAAAATTGCGGTAATAAAAAAACATATCAGAGCTTTTTAAAGGTTTAATATCACATTAACTAAAATATTATTTTTTCCCTAAAAAATAAATAAATTTTATTTTTTTAAAGTTCAATTTGTTTAAACAAATTATTTTATCATTAACTATATATTCACTGAAAGCGGTAATGCATTTTTTAATAAATAATTAGCATAAAAGCCTCACCTGTCGATATGCAGTAGAATGCAGTGATATTTTTAAGGTGTAACTTACGCGTATAACAATATTTTATCCCTGCAATTGAGTATACCTCTGTAATAAAACTACTTTTCAAAAAAAATGTTTAAACAAACATTACAGCTCGAAACGTATGTCACAACTTTTGTATAACAAAATTGGCTCTATTCTGTTTATTTTTTCAAGTAGATAAATATAACGCTAGTATGTACGTCACGACTATAAGAATAGTTTAATTTATAATCGCCCATTTTATTACTGATTGGCTAATTGTCTGAGCGACTCATTGTTTCATTAAAATTATGGAGCACTTTCCAAGGGAGTAGAAACTTGAAATTTGGTATGTAAGTTTTTAGGACACAAATAAAGAAACAATTTCAAAAAATGCACCCTTTTATTCAGAACTCCCCAAAACACGGTCGGGCATATCCAGGGCCATATGGGTTGTTTAGGCTACAGCCCAGGGGCGCCGCGAACGTAAAGATGAGGAATTTTTAAGCCACGGCCAATAATTGAGTAAATAAACGTCTTTAAAGATCTCTGTAAATAGCTGCTTTGTTTAAGAAATTTCTTTAAATAAAAGAAAGCGCTAAAGTGCTGACTATTTGACCGGACCATGGTATTCCTAGGTATTTCGGTGCTTTGCATCCAAATCCGGGTCAGTTTTTCCCCATCACGTCAGAAAAACAAGATTTTAAAGTCATTTAGAGATCAAAATAGTGATATTTTTGAAAGCGGCCCTGGTACAACTTTTCGAGCGATCTATTAAGTTGACGGTTACCCGTGTAGCTCTTGAGTACTTTTTGGACATTGGGAGAAAGCTCTGTATCTCTCCCAGGACCATCCCAGAGCTGGCCCTGACGATGCATCTGCTGTAAGCTAATACCCTGGGCAGCACACGCAGCTTTACCTCAATGTACAGGCAAGTTTTTAGGGTCAATCCACGCAGTGCTGTGTAGACCATCATTAACTGCAAGTGCATCGTCAAAATGTAACATCTTGGCAGGGAATTAAATAAAGTTAAAATAAGTTAAAGTCACACAAGAAAAGATAAACATTATGTGATCAAATGGTTTTAATTATACACATAAATTAAAAATTAAGTTAAGTTAAAAAGATAAACAACTTTTAACTTTCTTAACTTATTTTAATTTTTTAACCTTATCATAAAATGAAATAAACGTTTCCTTTTTAAAATAATTAAACACTCACACAATAACATCATAAAATAGGCTTACAGAAACTCGTCTTTCCCATGCGTTATAAAAAAATGTAACAAAATTATATATTTTTTAGACGAATATTTATTTAAGAAGTTAACAAAATCACAAAAATCCTATTAACAGTGATTTGCCCTACGTATGCTAAATTGTATGGTTATTTTTAAACTGATTGGCATGTTTTCACACAAATTTCTTAATTTATAATAACTTAATTTTTGTTAACTTAAATTAACTTAACTTTTCTGCATAATCCTACCTTAACAGTAAACATATGAAGATGAAATATGAAACAATAAACATGAAACAGCTGTTAAAAATCAAAAATCCAGTGTCAATATGTTCAATGCGCAAGTCAACCCAAACAGTTTTTAATTTACAGCACGTCGAAAAACCGTCACCGAACGATCACGCTCATGCGCAGTGATTAAAGTGCGTTCCAACAGAGACGTGATGGTTATCGGACGATCCTGTTTGTATAGACTCCGAACGCTGTTAGAATGACACCGATACGTCACGGTCTCTTATGGCAAACCCGTATAAAACCGTGACGTAGCGGTGTCATTCTAACAGCGGTCGAACTCTACCAACAAAACTTGGGATCGTTTAGTTACGGTTTCAGAACGGTAATTCTGATACATGGCCTAAATTGAAAACTGTTTGGGTTGACTTGCGCATTGAACATCTTGGCACTGGATTTTTGATTTTTAACAGCTGTTTCATGTTTATTGTGTCATATTTCATCTTCATATGTATACTGTTAAGGTAGGATTATGCAGAAAAGTTAAGTTGATTTAAGTTAACAAAAATTAAGTTATTATAAATTAAGACATTTGTGTGAAAACATGCCAATCAGTTTAAAAATAACAATAAAATTTAGCATACGTAGGGCAAATCACTGTTAATAGGGTTTTCGTGATTTCTATTTTATTGGTGCACTCTCTGGCAGTTGTCCGGTAATTTGTTAACTTCTTAAATAAATATTTGTCCAAAAAATATATAATTTTGTTACATTTTTTTATAACGCATGGGAAAGACGAGTTTCTGTAATCCTATTTTATGATGTTATTGTGTGGGAGTTTAATTATTTTAAAAAGGAAACGTTTATTTCATTTTATTTTTTTTTTAACTTAACTTAATTTTTAATTTATGTGTATAATTAAAACCATTTGATCACATAATGTTTATCTTTTCTTGTGTGACTTTAACTTATTTTAACTTAATTTAATTTTTCTGCATAATCCTAACTTTATTTAGCGAATAGCGTGCAACGTGCTTTAGCATTTTCTATTTCCTCGCTTGTTTCATTATTCAAAAACATTAATTTTTACACCTCCTAAGCACATCATTAAATTTAATTATCTTTAAAGATGAGTGACCATATTATGAGTGATATTTGCTAACTTTGATCACAAAAATAATAAGTAGAAAAGTAGGGTTATATTTTTAAAACAAAAAATTCAAAAACTTTTGATTTGACAGTCCCAAAAACGATCCGCAAAGCGATCCAACGTTTGTACTTTTCGTACCGTCACGAAACTATTTTAAGGCCGCGCATGCGTCTAAGCGCACCAAAAAACAGTTCAAAAACGATTTCGAAACGATACCGGATTTCTTGTTGGAACAAACCTCCATGTATCAGAATTACCGTTCTGAAACCGTAACTAAACGATCCCAAGTTTTGTTGGTACACAAACAGGATCGTCCGATAACCATCAAGTCTCTGTTGGAACGCACTTTAATCACTGAGCATGAGCGTGATCGTTCGGTGACGGTTTTTCAACGTCCTGGAACAAACCTTATATCAGTGCCGGGACGACCGTCATCCGTCATTAGCTCACAGCAAATGCATCGTCAAAATTTAACATTTGGGCTGGTCATCGTCGTGATACTGAGCTTCTTTCTTATACCTAGGAATACCATGGTCCGGATCAAATAATCAGGACATTTTTTTTTGTTAATCTGTGTTATTAAGGAATTTGCTCTTACTTAAGCGAAAAAGAACTTTATTATTTAATACATCAATTCAATTTATGTTAATAATTAATATAATTAGTATAGTACTATGTAGATGTTTTTTTGCTACAAATATTTTTTAATGTTTATTAAAATATTTTTATTATTATAAATTATTTTTATTTTATTTTTGTTGTGTATTATATTTAAGTGCAAAATTTTTTTTATAAAAAATTTAATTTATTGACAAAAGAAAAAAAGATTGCCATTTCTTTTTTATTTCTTATCACAAAAAATTATAAGGGTTTCCCTTACAATTCTTAACAGGAACTCCATTTTACAAAATAAACTTTTTTATAGCCTCAATGAAATATTATAAAATCATATTTAAAAATCTTAATGCCTAGGCCCTAAGGCGCTAATTGGTTTATAGCCCAGGACGCCAAAATTGATAAGGACGGCCCATATCTGTGGCTACAATAAATTTTAAGTAGAGCATTATAAAATAAAATTAAGAAATAAGAAGGCAACCCTAAAGTTCTAATCCATTAACTTCGCTTTAAATCATTGATGCAAATAACTTGTTGTTTGCGTAAGTAAATATGAAGCATTTTTAATCTCCCTACACGCAGCAAGTAAACCAAAGACTGATTGTTTATTTTGTTAATTGTTTTTTTTTTCCTTACAAAACAACTTGGAGCAATCGTATATTATTTGTATAACCATTTTTTTAAATATGGGTTTTCACTAAGCAAAGCCGTGGGAGTTTTCCAAAAACCATTCTTTAATATTTTAACATTATTGTATTGGGTAAATCTTTAATTAATTTTAATTATTGTTTCTTATTGCTTTGCTTTTTTAATGCAAAATGCAAATTTTCACAATTATGAAAAATTACTTAAAATTATATACATAGGGCAACATCAGAACTATACAATAAGAATTATTTTAAAATATCTATTAGTCCACTTAGTTTTTTTTAACCTATAAAAATTACAATATTATTTAAAGTACACTAATTTATACTGATTAAAAAATACCTAAATCACTTTAAAAATTAGGTAGCTCCAGAAACTAAAGGCTGAAAGAAAACAGAGTAAAATAATAGTTGAACTACTTGAAAAATACCGATCAGAAGTGGTTTCGATTCAGCTAATAATGGAATGTTTTATCACTTTTGTTTTGACTTTTTGGAGTAATAAATAAAAACATAATGTTTATTGAGTTCTCACATTGTTTTGTTTTTGAAGGTATATAAAATGGTTTTATTTGAATTTCCAGAAGTTATTATTTTAAAAACAAATAATGTTAACATTAAGTAAAAAATACTGCATTAATATTTGGACATCGCTTCCTTTTTTAATAAGTAATTCATCTATATTGGTGTTAATTTCGGTTAAACTAAAAGTAAATTAGATGGTGGCGTAAGATAAGGTTTTAATACTAAATCTCAAAGACAAATAACAACTAAATATTTTAAGTTTAAAGCTTTATATGAAATAGGGTCAACTTTATAATTTATTGTGTATTTTATTTAGGTGATCTAAAAGTTTAGAATTATTAATTTACTTTGTACCGGTGCCCCAAAAGTTTATACCTCTGGGACCGAGACCAAAATGGTCTTTTGGCAAGTCTGGAATTAACCCAAAATTTTTTATAAAAAATAAATCCGCTACAATAAAACAGAAGTTATTTACAATATATGGTGTTTATTATGTTAAAATAAAAGACTAAAGTATATAATCGTATTTTTAATTTCGGATCTTTAGTTTTATTGAATTGTGCAAAATGTAAAAATTCATTGTCTAATTTTCATAAAACAGACTATAAAAATACTTTATAAAACCTTTTAAGAAAATCATTTCAATGTGCTCAGAGCGCCTTTTGTTTAAGTGCCATAACGGTTTTATCGATAAGAATCACTTACGCTGCTTCTAAAGGACGATTTATATTTAAGATCTTAAAACATTTTAAGGTGCTAAAATTTTACTTTAAAACATGTTGATCTTCTTAAGTTTAAATTGATTTAAATAAGTTTTTTGTTTATTTGTTATAATGTAAACTTAACTACTGTTTAAAACTATAATTTTACGTTCCACCGAGTATATTAACAACGTTTTTTTTTTTCATTTTAACAAGACACTTGGGGATTGAGGTTAATTCTTATCTTATGATTACTTTATGGTTTTTTGCCTATTTAATTAAATTAGATATCAAATTAAAAAATAAATTTTTTTTGCAAATTGCCTGTTTCTGATTTTGATTTTTACATAAAAAAATGTAAAAAGGATTGTAAAAGCATAAAAAATATATTATTTAAAAAATATATACAAGGTAATTTAAAAAGTATACACAATGGTTATTGAAAATTCTTTGACAAGAAATAAAAAAATATTTTATAAACCTAGCTCTAAAACGGCCCCATTTTTAAGATAAGGGCTGTAAAAAAAAAAAATTTCCTCTATGTTTTTAAATTAGATTTTTTAATTTAAATAAAACTTGATACACATAATCAACTTCTGATCATAATCTTTGTTACTATTGTGAACAGTGGCGTAGCTTGGTAATTAATTAATTTCTTTACCATTCTTTCGTCAAAGCTTTTTTGGTATTATTTTATTGATAATTTGGTACATAACACCTAATTTTTACAAAGCTCTACATCAAAAAAAAAAATAAAAACTGATAAACCTATCCGTTTAAGATATTTTAATTTTAAAATTCGTTTTAAAAAAGGGGAACATTTTCAACAATTTTGTTTACCATTGAAAAAAAGGGAAAGGCTTATTTAAGGGGTACACTTAAAATTTTTTTAAAAGTTATCAATATTGAATTTTAGGACTTTTTCGTTTTTACAACTGAAAATCCGAACGCTGTTAAGTTTTTTTGAGTTAATTTAGGAAGACCCTTTTTGTTGACCTTTTTAACATTGTATTTGAAAAATAATTATATTTTTGGGCCAAACAAAGTTTTGACTTATGGGGAAAAAAAAAATAAAAATTTCCCAAAGCTACGCCACTGGGCCATAATATAATACAAATTTTTCCATGGGAAAGGTTTTTTAAACAATGTTCAATGGTCAAGTTTTCTTCAAATCAAAAATCCCCTTTAAAAGAATATGAAAAAAAATTTAAATTTTATTTACACCCTTTTTTAAAGATTGGGGGGTTTAACCCATGTTTATAAAATATTTTTTTTTTATTTTTGGGGAAAAAAACTTAAAGCAATGGATATGTTTTTTAAATTTGTATTTTAGAAGCATTACAAAACTTTTTGTTAAGAACTGTTTTTATTTTTTATTTGGAACAAACTACATAAACACTTTTCCCCTTTGTACAATAAATAATTTTGTTTATTGATACGATTATACCCAAAAAAAAATTTTTAAAAATTTTTATGCAATTTTTGGTTTATTGTCCAAATTTTTAAAATTTTTACCCAAAAAAGAGAAATTTTTGTTCCCTAATCTCTAATGAAAAGATAAAAAAGAGAGATAGGGAGTTCGAGCCGTCCAATTGGACTAAAGGGATGTGAAATGGGACAGGTTTTTCCCATTAAGCCGCGGCCTTTATTTTTAAACCCTTTTAAAAAAGTTGTTTTAGCCCCACGATTTTAAGGACCTTATCGAACCCATTTTTTACGTTTTCTGTTTTGGAAAACAACCAATATTTTTCCCTTTCCCCTTTCAATGCAACAAACAATTTTTTTTGCACCCTTTACAGGGTGGGTTATTTTTTTCAAACCAAGAATGTCAAAATTTTTGGGAACGAAACGTCTTTATTATATTAAATATTGAAAGGGGGATTTAAATATTCAAATATTAATATTTTAATCCATTTAATATGACATTTACGGTAGTTGATATTTTATATAACCCTTTTTGATACAGATAGTTGTTATATATACATTTTTTTTAAATGTAAAAGATAATTACAATTTGAGCCATATATTAAGAACTTTTAAAAAATTTTTTTTTAACAGGGGACCATTTGGTAATTTTTTGGGGTTCCTTCACAGATACATTCAAACATTTACCGTATAATTTTCAGATTTGAAAGACAAATTTTGGAATAGTTACATGGTTAATTTATTGTTTTCCAGTTAGCATAAAATTTTGGGAATTTAAACCTCTTGATGTAGATAGATTTAGTTTTAAACGAAAACCAAAAACTTATTTACATTTTTTTTTTTTGCTTTAAAGTTTTAGAAAAAATAAAATAAAATAAGTAATATTTATTTACAAAATTTTTATGAAGAAACCATTAAAATGCTGCCTTTTAAATATGTAAATATTATTTGATCCAAAAATTTGTTTCTCATTTCTTTAAAGTTTATTTAGGGTTGAATGCATATTGGAAAAAGATAATGCTTACTTATTTTTTTATACATTTGTTTTAAATAAACTAAAAAAATTAACTTTTTAAAAACGTGTTGCCCATGCCCTAAAAAAATTTAAAGGGCCTTTTACTATTTAAATTTTCAAAAAGGGTTTTTTTTTTTTAAAAAAATTTACCTAATAATATTAATAATTATAATAATTTTTAAAAATAATGTTAGGGGGGTTTTTTAATAAATTCAAACTATTTAACGTAGGGGATATCTTCTTAGGTCAAAGGGAAATAAATTTTTCCCAAGCCCAGCACTCAAGTTCTACAATAATTTACAATACAATATTTTTGATAAAACTTAACAAATGAAAAAATATTTTTAGGATTTTTATAAGTTATTTTTGGACATACGTTTTTTAAAATTTATATTTTAAAATTTACCCAAAATCACTTTAAAAAAAAGACAACTTTAAGCTGTTATTGATATAATAAATTAAATACATTAAATTTTTAAGGTACAAGTATTTTTTCCAAAATCAAAGAAAGAATTATTTAAAAAAAATATATATACTGTCTATAAAATTTTGAATATAATAGTTTTGTATCGACTATTTTAAATTTTTAAAAATTTTAAAAAAATTTAAAGTTATAATATGTCAAGATAATAAAAATAGTTTAATTTATTTTAAATATATTTTTTTTTAAATTTTTAATTTAAAAAATAACTTTTTAAAATTTTGTTTGATTTGCTGTACCCTACAACCCCATATATTTTTTTTAAATTTTAAATTAAAAGGGCCCTTTAAAAATTTTTTATTTATTTGGTATAAAAGTTTTTAAATTTAAATTTACAAATAAGGGGTTTATATAAAAAAATACGTTTTTTTTTTTTTAACAAAAATAAAATAAATATGCAAAAAAATATTATAAACATATAATAAACAAACGAAATAAACAAAACTTTTTTTCTATTTATGTTTTATCCCTAATAATGTATATATAAAACATTTTTTTTAAAAGAAGGGGAAAAAAATTATAACCCTTTCTAATGTATATAAGCTTTAAGGTAAAATAATTAAAAAATAATTTAAAAATAAATACAATAAACATATTAGGCTAATTTAAAAATTTATAAAAATTATTAATTCCAATATTATTTTATTTGAACAGGGAAAAAAAATGGTATTTGATATTATTTTAAGATTGTTCCAAAGGATAGATAAATAAATTTTAAATATTATCCCCCAAAATTTTAAAATAAAGGACCTTAAGGTCTTGATGTTTTTGGGGTTTAAAAAAACAAAAGAGGGTTCAAAAATTTTTTAAATATTAAAAAATAAATTTAATTAGCAAAGATTTTCTTAAATAATTTTTTATTAAAAAGAAAAAAAACTGATTTAAATTGATTTTTTCCGAATAAGAAATAAAGTTCAATTTAAATTATGGTTTTGATTAATATATTATGTTAGAAAAGCCTTACTTTTGGGACATTTGTTTTTTGCATAAATTTTATTTATTATTTTTTTTAATTTTCCAATTCAAAACATTTTGTCATATTAATTTAAAATTTTGTATTTTAAATAATATGAGCCTCATGACATTAATCTATATCTTGCAACGAAAAATTTTTTTCTT
>JAHBCN010017199.1:0-18614 GCA_019359885.1 Listronotus oregonensis | reverse complement strand
TAAATATAAGCAACGTCAAACGGAATTAGTACCTACTTGGAGTGATGATACTGGTGAAAACCGTGTGCTGTTGAATATGTTATAGATACCAAGTTAGACCGTATATTTCATCTATTCGGAGGGTAACTAGTGCGTATTTATATAATCCATAGTGCAATACCGAAATATCTGCAAGTATGCCACTTAGTGCAAGTGTTTGTTTTGTTGTCAAAACAGTTTTAATAACATAGAAAATATTCAATTAAACATTAAATATTGGTACCTAGAACAAAGGAAAAAAAATGAAGACAAGTTAAAAATTATCTAACTTAAATAGTTATGAGGTTAAACCTTTACAAAGAGTTTTTTTACCAAATAAACCAGAACCTAATTTAAACACAGAAATTGATCTACTTTTTAAGTTTTTCTTTCAAGACAATGATTCAGGATTGGAATACGTATTTTTCATTTTACACTAGAGAGTATAGTTATATTGCTTTTTATCATTTTTAAATGCGGCGAGTATTATAATATGATGCTTTATTAAGTTTAACGCAATTCATTTTTTTTTATATCTTAAAGATAAAACACTTTATAGATAATTCAAAGCACAAAAGAAGGTTATGGCCATAAAACTATTACAACAAAATTTTTAATATTAGTAAGTAGTTTTAGAGATCCAAAAGTTTTACATTAATTTTACAATTCTTTGACAATGTTTGACCATACGAATGTTAATAATTTAAAAATAAATCCATTCAATCAGGGATGTTGCGAATATTCGCATTACTGTCCGCAATTGCGGAACTTTCGCATCAACTTGGACATCCGCATCCGCTTACGCATCTGCAATAAATCTATGTGAAGTTTCATGCGGATGCGGATGTCGCACAAATTGCTCTACAAGAAAGAAATTAGGTGGGGCCGGCGAGTGTCGCGTGCCGTCCACAAGTGATCATTGACCAATAGAAGCAAAGATTCCGTTCGGTAACAGGTTCTGACTGCGACGCATTTGTTATTGTGTATCATTTGTTCACGGTAAATCAATCATTACATGTCTAGTTCCACTTAACATATGAATTCTTTGAATATTTTGACAATAAAGTGTTTCAAGAGAACAATTGTTTAGTAGCGCGAGTTGCTTTTTTATTAAATGAAATTCTTCGATTTACAACTTCCACACTATGTTATTAAATAGGTAATAAAATTATTAAATAAATACTATTCTTACTATTTTACTTCGGCACCCATACAGTTTCTTGTAAAAAAAAACTAGATACGCATCCACATCTGCATCCGCCGATGTAGGAGTTCAAAACTCCGCATCCACATCCGCGGATATGAAAAAATCTGTAACATCCGTGCATTTAATTTTGAAAAGGGCTGACTACAATAATACGAAGTTTATTTGTAATCACAAACCATGCAAACCACCTAAATGGGTTAAAATGTGACACTATGGGACGATCTTATAGATAGATAGCAGTCACTCTGTATTAGGAAATTTAATTTTTTCACTTAATTTCTTAAATTATCAGTCACTCTGTATTAGGAAATTTAATTTTTTCACTTAATTTATTAAATTATCTTTTAAGTTAACATTATTTTTGACCAATACTATAAAAAAACATTCCAGTCTATGTTTACCCAATCTGAAACACTATTTTATATGGTTATTTTTACAGCTTTATCCAAAAATCTCATTTATCAATACACATTTGATGAAATCCTCAATGTCAAGGGCTATAAAGACTTTATGAAAAATAATAAATAAAACATGTCAACATAACTACAAAAAAGTCACAAACACAAATATTTCCATTTCAAAGAAAATATAACGAGATGTCGTTTGCCACAGTCCTGAAAAAGTAACCAATGAGACAAAACCATGTTTACCCTTTACAAAGGAGAGCGAAGCAAAAGAAGCATCACTCAAGTAGATATAATGATCGAAAATAAGACTTTTTCAATGGCGTAGTTAAAAAGTCAACATATTTTTAATGTCTTCTCTAAAACAGTTTTAAAATATTTCGTAGTTCAATAGTGTTCGAATTGAGGCATTAAATGTTGGTGTCTTTAAAAAAATATTTTAAAATAGCTGTTGATCAAAATTAACTTTTTAGATTTTCTGATGTACTAGTGAATTGTGTATGCAAATAAAATTATAAAGCAGAAATATTTTTTCTAATTAATTAATTAGTTTTTTTGTCAAAAATATTAAACATTACGTAGGGAAAATCCTAGCTAATTGCAGATCCTAAGATAACTAATAATTTCCGAGTGTTTAGCAGACGTAGAGTATTTGACCTTGTAGCGTAAGAGTGGCGTATTTTTTACCAAAAAAATAGCTCAAACCTTTTATTTAGCAAAATTACATACCGTAGTTCTATTATTTCAATTTAAGATTGGTTTACGAAATTTGCTATTTGCTTTGTTTGCTTATGAAATAATCAAATCATCCCACATCTTTTGGCTCTTAGGGATCCCTTCAGTTCGTCTCGGGTAACTACGAATCATTGGCTTCAAACATGAAATTACTGCCAAACAACTTCTGAAGAAAATGAAGAAACTTTAAATTTCGTGCAAAATTTTTATGAAAAATTAAAATCAGCATCCCAGCAAAGCGCTTTCGGTAAAAAACATCATCAGTGCTATTCGTCAAGTAGCAGTTACAGCATTTGGAGCGTACATATGTAAACAGGACATCTACAAACTATAACATTATTAAATTAAAAAGTATAATTGTGAATACATTTTACCTTAGAAAGGAAATTTTAAAATTTAAACCACATTATAGTACCATTTTGTTGGATTATCATAAACAACTTTGGGTCTTTTTCCTTACCGTCCCCAATGATTGTTGTCACTGAGTCCTGAGAATCGACGCAACCGACTGCAATGATACAGAGATGGACCTTTGTAGGATCAGGTAATCTTGAATAATAAATTCGCCTTTGTTAGGACATGAATAACTGATATGTAATGGTGAGAAGGCGACGTGGTAAAAGATGTCATCCTCAATATGATCTGAAAAGACATGTTAGTTAAACAGTAGTGAAACCACATGTCGTTTCATACCTTCAGATAATCGAAAACTGTATTTTTCATTAAGTGGCCAGAGTAACTAAATGCATACCATACGCAACTTGTGTGTGTGTATCAACACCACCTTATCCGCTTCAGATGGACGATGATATCGCTTGGTCTCTTTCTCCGATTAAACCTGTGTGGGACATTCTTTGTTGCAGATTTTTAAACTTATAACAAGCTTCTCACTTTGCTAACGCTTAGATACAAGTTGGTGGTATGGTGAAATTTGAAGTATTTATCCCAGAAGATACAGAACGCCTTGTCAGATGATGCCAAATGTTGATGTATAAGAATTGGGTTCTTTAACACAACAATCAATCATTTAATTTGGCTTTGGGATTAGGAAAAAAGTTAATTACTTTTTTTTACAAAAATATTTCATTTTTATTCATAAGGGTATGAACAACCAAAAAAAAAAAATTAGTCTTTTGTAATTTATCCCCTATATTCCAAGGAATCAATTTCATGTTAAAGGATCCAACATTAGTCCGCTATAATGTTAAGGGTCCATTTTCCACTAAACCGCCAAACCTAATCATCTATTAGCCATTGTCTTCTATACATCCAAGTATAAAATTAACAAAAAATATTTTATATAAATAAATGTTTTTCTCTTTGTCATTCAGTTTTTAAAAACAATTAAAAAAATCCTGTATCAACAAGCTTAAAAAAGATGTAGGGACAATTATTGATTCCTTCTAGTGAACTTTTGTTGTGGATAAGAAATGTAAAAGCTGATATTTTATGTAATATTAAAATAACGTTTTTTTTTCTTTATACAATTAAAATAGACCAACTTTATAAGTAATTTATTGTTGAGTATTACAGAGGTTGTAAAAAGAAGGATAAAAGAAGGAGGGGGCGGTTTAAGGGTCAAAAAATTAAATAAAGTAATTGTATATCATTGCCAAAGTGTTAACGGTAAATGAATTTAAAAATATTATTATTTTAATATATCCAGTTTTATGCGAAACAAAAATCGGTTTTATAGATTTTAATGTAAATTTAATAATATTCAATGTTTTTAAATACTAAATTTGGCCTTGTATTTCGTAACTGGAAGAAGCGAAAACTTTGCCCTCTTTTTATATTTATGTTAATAGTCAGATATTATCTACAAGTTTAAATAAAAGTGTTCTTTGATTTGCTAGAAAAATTTCGGGAAAACAACTTTTCCACTTTTTTTACAAACACTAATATAAGAAAATATACGATTAGTTGATTACTTGTTTTTACTAATTAATTTAAAAATAATCGCTTTTTTATCTTAAGAAAAAGTACAGGTATTTGTTATTAAACTAATAAAATAACTTGCATGTTTAAATAAAACTTTATTGTTAAAATTTTCTTAAATAAAAAAACATTAAAGTCGAACAATTGTCCTTCATCGATAAATATTAATTATTCTTTATGCTTGTCAGGATGCATTTCGTTAAAAATTTAAAATATGAAATATCAACTGTTAAAAATTTTATTTAAAAAGTAAATACACATTTACATTAAAATGACTTGTGATGAAAAATGACTTAAATATACTATTATTACATAACAGTTAAGTTTTATTAATGGATGCTATTTTACTCAAGTTTAGACATAACAAAATAACCACAACTTTAAAATAATGTGTATTTAGCCTATTTGTGGTGAGTACAATTATTTTTTAATTACAAATATTAACCAAACAATAATTTATTGTTTTTAACATAAATTTAATTTCAAATTAAATATCAAAATAAATTGCAAGAAGTAATTTTTATTATTTGTATATAAATAAATATCTCCTTAAAAAGTGTAAACATGCAACTCTCGCAAAAAATGTTCGACTCGCTTCGATGAAACAGGCGCGGTGTTGCCATTTTTTTAAACTTTGAAAGGCCATATTTCGAAAACAGTTAACTTTTGACCCATGTTTGGCCTTTTCGACTTGTTTTGACCTCCACTATGGCCCATTAAAATTGTGAGCATCATACTTTTACACCCTGTATATATATATATATATATATATATATATATATATATATATATATATATATATATATATATATATATATATATATATATATATATATATATATATATATATATATATATAAACGACAAACGTGCAGAAAGTTTTTAAAGCATAAAACCGTGCGGAAAGCATTTTTATAATAAACCTACATTTCTGCAAAAATAAATATTACTCTACCAATTTAATAACAAACAAACCATCTTAATGTTATCAATTCTCAAGCGTATTTCCATAAAAAGTTGATTATGTCTTTGAAATCTCAAATCATTCGATATGGAAAATTTTCAATCAGTGTGGTGGGTGCATATGTCCGTAATATTAAAACTTTGATTTTTCACTTGAAATATTTGACCATTTTTGACATGCAATTTTTCGCTTGAGTAAACATAAGAAAACGAAACTAAATCAAATATAATATAACTGAAACTATTCATACCCTAATACAAAATAAATATCTACTGATTCAAAAATAAATAAACGAGTTCGTACATCAACAAAAATGCATATTTATTCGATAATAACATTTTATTAGATTACAAATCAAATATCTCCAAACTCTTTACCTTTAATACACAGGTTGTTTTAAGGAACATGGGAATACGCATAATGGCAGATTCCTTGGCCAAAAATGATACCAAAATGTTATATAAACATAGCTTTAAAACTACCCAATTTTTAAGATGCAGGGTGTAAAGAAAGAACTTTAATTATTTCCCTTTTCCCTAATTTTTAAATCAAGTATATATAAATCTTTATTTAGCATCTTGGCTAATTTACAATAAAAAAATTTCCATATAAATAAAATAAAAATCAATAAATATTATTTTCATTGTCATTAAAAGTTACATTAAAAAATTGGTGGGTAAAGCATTCATACACATACAATAAATTAGACGCCATAAATCAAAGAAACATATTATCTAAAATATACAAATACAAACGAGCAGATGTAAAACTTTTTCCTCTAATTGAACAAATCTAAAGAATTCATTAAATGCCTCTTTAAAAGCCTTTTAAACGGTTTTACCGATTGAATAGTTTTTAGACTCTCAGGAAGTCCGTTATAACTATCAAGACCCCTAAAGAAAAGTGAGTTTTGTGAGCGAAACTGAGAGACATTGGGTATATAAAAGTTATTTCTAGAACGGGTGTTATACCCATGAACATTAAAATTGTAACTAACCCTGTCCATTAGATACTGGGGAGCTTGTCCTAGGTTTATTTTGTGTATAAAAATGAAAGTATTATACAACAGTAATGCATTTCTCTCAATAGATCCCTGGTCGGAGTCAATCTTGGCTTCCTAAGAATGATTTTCATAGCTCTATTTTGCAATTTTTGAAGGCGAGAAATCTAATTTTGATTTAATAGAAATAGAATGGTGGAGCAATAGTTAAAATGTGGAAGTATGATCCTGTTAAATATAATCCTTCGTGTCCACCTTGTCAGATATGCAGTGCATCGCATCAAATAATTTACCTTAAATGCTATGATCCTAATAACATAATTCGCATGATTTTTAAACTTTTAATTTCTATCCTTTAAAACACCTAAATATTTAAAATTTTCTATTCTTTCAATGGAGTCGTTACCCACCTTGATGTCAACATTTAGGCTGCAAAAATGTCTGTAATAGGCTTCCTTACCCAAAATTATTTACTTAGTTTTGTTTACGTTTATTTTTAAATCATTTGTGTTGCACCATCTGTAAACGTTTTCCAAAGATTCATTTAACATTCTCACAATATCAAGTAGGTTAGCAGATGCAAAATAAAAAAGTATATCGTCAGCAAACAGGTGAGCAGAACAGTTTTCTATACATGAAACAATATCATTAATATATATGATGAAAAGTAAAGGTCCAAGAATACTTCCCTGCGGCACGCCAAAGTCTACTAATAAATCATCAGATGAAATATTATTTATTTTTAAGTTTTGTTTTCTGTTCTTTAAATAGTTCTGAAACCACTTTAAAACGGTGCCCTTTAAACCTATACATGCCAGTTTCTTAATTAAACGCTCTCTAATGACTGTCTAAAACGCCCGCCTCAAATCGAGAAATACAGCTCCAATTGCCAAATTCTTATCAAGATTTAATCTTCAGTCCTCCAGCACGCACTGCCATGCAGTTTCTCATCCAAATTCTAAACGAAATTCAAATTGTACTTATGGAGTTCCGGTTAATAAATTGTAACGTTTGTTCATGAACTGTTTTTTCTATTAGCTTTTTGATAGATGGTAAAGAATTAATTGGTCTTAAGTCAAAGGCATTATTTGCCTTGGTTACTTTAGGTAAAGGATTAACTGTCGATATCTTAAGTAAATCTGGCATTGTACCCGTCTCGTTATTAAAAGTATTTCTCAAAAAATTTACGTTAATATCATCCGGATTAGACTAATTTGACATATCAAAAATAACACGCTTGAGAGTGACATAATCTAAAGTTTTAAAATCTATTAGACAATCAACGAGAGCAAAATGTGGAATATCAGGAAAAATAATGTTATTTTTGTCTACTTCTGAAACGATATCTTTAATGCTGTCTATAAAAAAAGAATTAAGAGCATTAGGTATCGCATCCGCTTTACTTACAATTTGATCATCTATTTCTATCTCCGTTAAAATCTATTCATCGACACAGGCATTATTGTTTGTAACGTTCTTTTTTTTTTTTTGATATGATGGCCTTACAAACTGGTGTTTTAGCCAGTTTGTAACGTTTTCCACATCCCTTTTGAATTATTTCTATTGTTATAAATAGCCCCTTTGTAAAAAATATTTTTTTCTTCACGAATAATGCAAACAGCTATATTTCTATTTTGTTTATAGGTTTCAAAATTTTCGATTGTTTTATTAGATTTGTAAATTCTGTAACTATTATCCTATTACGTATAGCGAACTCAACTCTATCATTCCACCACAGCTTGTATTTAGGTAAAATTTTAACTTGTCTTATCGTGGCTACCTTATTCAATACCTCATTTATCATTAAAAGTACGATTTTTTGTAATATGCGCTAGAGTTGCTGGTTATCGGCAACTTCTGTTGCTAGCGTATAGAACGGGATATGACGCTAAGGCGACCATAAGGCTTAACTCAAGATGTTAGCATACCGTGCTGATGAGTAAATAACATCATATGTCTTCAACCGTGCCTCTGAGATACAGGGTGACCTCTCTCGTAATACTAACGATAGCCCTGTGGCAAAAAAACTCTGTTTGGTGTTAAATTATACATGAATACATGTATATCAAATCTAAAGCTCTTACTTTTATTAGTACTTTAACCACAAACATTAACCTTTATTAAAAAGAAAACGTCTTAATTGGTTAACCCTTATTGCAGGATAAAATTTAATTATTTTTAAGGTATTCTATTGCAATATTTTTGTTCTAAATTACTGCATTTATAAATGAAAGAATCTTTTTAAGATAAAGACGCAGGAAATGAAAAAAATCACAGGTTATATTTCTGTCCTAATCCCGTTTCCAGAGATTTGATCTATATTATTTTCATTTTCCCCACTTTAAACTCTTTTAGCTAGACCTTTATTCATAATATAAAACCTTTTTTTATATAATAAAGTTCTCTCGTGCCAGTTTTACTGGCTACAAGTCAGTCCTTTGCAGGGGCGTAGAAATCATACAAAGTAAGTTTAGATTTAAACCATTGTAACAAAGTATTTATTAATTTTTCAGATATGAAAAATTAAAAGTGAATTTAAACTAAATTTTAAGAAATTTTGGAATTAAAATTTAGGAAATTCTGAAAGCTTTTATGCTTTTTATGACGTTTTGTCATAAATGACATATTAGTTTATTTGACTGGTTTATAATTACCTGAATTTACTTCGGCATTAAGCATAGGTAACCATGTATTTTAGCAAAGGAAACTTGTTTAAAAAACGTACAATAAAAAAAGTGCATTTATATTATTAAATAAAAATAAATTTCTAGCATCATTTTCTGTTAATTTAAATAATACATGGTTATCTATGCTTAATGCCAAAGTAAATTCAGGTAAACTTAGAATAAATTAACACACCATATCACCCTCTATGGTCTTTTTTAAAAATTATAAATATACCGAATTAACTAATATGTCATTCATTACAATATGTCATATTGTAATGAATTGTTATGAAGTACTATTTATTTTGTTTAAAAAAATGGCAGAAAACACACTTCTTTGAGAGAAGAGCTGGCAGTGATCGCCATAAATATCTAATTCGGAACAAATCAATAATTTAGTTAATGTTTAGAGAACCCAACCATTTAAATCTGTAGTTACAGCAAAAACGGAAGGCAATTCCCCGGCATCGGTTAGAACGGCACGGCGAAGAATAAGGCAAAAATCCGAAAATGCACTGCCACCCGGCAGCCTTAAAACCGTTTCTAACAAATGCAAATAAAGAACAACGCATTGGATTTGCTCTACAATTCTACTTGGAACCTTCGATTTTTTGTAAAAATATATTCACCGATGAAAAAGTGTTTCAGTCAAGCTACAAAGGGATACTTAAGGTATACAGGCGCAAGGAACACGATTTAATGAAAAATTTACCCAAAAGGACAGAAGTAGTGGGCGATTTTCGGTAAATGTTTGGGGGTGGCTGAGTGCACAAGGACTTGGTGTAGATTATTTTATCGAATCAAAGGTTCATATATATATATATATATATATATATATATATATATATATATATATATATATATATATATATATATATATATATATATTTATTGAGATGGTATAACCTTATGGAAAAATATTAAATAAAAAATTTTATTATAAAATATAAAGAAAAGGGGAAAAACATAAAAAGAACATAAATTTCAATGGTAAAATGGGTCATATAAATATAAAAATTGGATATAAACCAAGAAAAAGGCATAAGTCCTATGATAAACAGAATGAGACATTTTGCAAACTTTAAATACACAAGAAATAAAATCACAGAAATTCACTTCGGAAAATATCGGAGAAAACTGTTCTTGACTGTAATAAATCTAAAAAGATGAGTGGAAGGCCAAATGTATAAAATAAATATGTAATGCCAATTTAATGATCAAATTATAACAAGATAGTAATAAATATACAGAGGGTTGTAACAATAGTGACCAAAAATAAACATTAATGCATAAAAACCCTAGGCAAAACCAATAATGATCGACTCATGGAAAATTACTTAATATTAGGATTAGATTTAGTTAGAATAAGGTAGATTTAAGTTTAAACTAAGTTTGACCGCATAATAACAAAAGTGTGTATTTTAATAAGTAAAAGGACAATTTTAAAAATTGGTGAAACAGTGCTTTTGGCATCCAATGATGCTAAAGAAGTTTTAAACTGACCGTAAGAAAAACCTAACAAACTATATATCAAAAGATAGGGAAAGAAACCATCTTTTCATGATATAAATATATTTAAGGAAAAAGTAGAAATAAATACTTTAATTTTCGCGTATAGTGGGGACGCGTTAAAAGACAAAATCGAGCTTATTAAACTCATATTGTGGAATTAATATAAAAACCTAAACCTTATAATTAGTCATAAAAGATGTGTAAAATTATCATTTATTTAGATTTAGTATTAGTTATAAGATTTAAACGGAGGTTTATTTGAAAAATATAAAAATATTAAAATATAAGAAGTCAGAAAGGATGACATCAATTTGTTTACATGCAAATAATTGTGACAAGATCAAAATGAAACGTATATAACTATACACCATTAAAAAGAGCATTAAATTTTCTAAATATCAAGTGAGATTATAGCTGCCCAGATAATAACAGCAAAGTAAGGCTTAGTAATAAAGTTAAAATTTTATTATTCAAAATTGCCCTATTTGTCAAGCTAAAATTCTATCTAGGTGCCTGGAAAGACGCCATGTTACCTAAAATAGTGGCAATTGTTCTTGGGGTATATAAACGAATTAACCCCGAAAACAAGAGATTAGTCCAAATTCAGTTGCTAAAGTAACCACGCTCCTCCAGGGGTCGAAAAAGACAAAAGAAAGCGGTTACATAACCTAGAAAGTTGATACAGTTTTTTCTTCCAAAGTTTTATGTTTTAAAGAAAGTAAAATTAAGTAAAGTGTATATAAAAAATCAATTCAAAGTAAATATAATCAATTTACCTGGAGGTAGTGACAAATTATATAAAATCTGTGCCGATTTCCATGACACAAAAAAGTAAACAAAGTTCTTCAACCAGATGTTAGAAAAATATCAAAGTGCCAATGTTGCTCAGCTGATGATTTTTGATAGTCCAGTTCAAATAAACCTTTCTAGAAGACATCGTAGCCTGTTTGTATAAATAGTATATCCTTTTTTTACTACTTAGAAGAGAACTTCAGTTTTGTGACAACAAACAGGTAACTTAGAATAGACATTTTAAAACCAAATAAGGTTAATAAGATTTCTCGCCGATAGGAGAAAAAGGACAGGTCCAGACTTAGAACAGATATTGTTTTTTGAAAGATTTATTTTTATTTAATAAATTGTTGGACCAAATAATTTTTTTTTATAATAATGAACAAATAATTTTAATTAAAAGTTAAAAAAATAAATAAATAAATATTTAGTAAAGACAAACTTATCGAATTAAATACATTTTTCATATTTTTTTTAATTTTTTTTTAAATTCTTCAAAACGAATTATAAAATAATAATAATAATAATAAAAAAATATTATAATAAAAGTTTATTTATATTGTTTTAATTATATAAGACAAAGGTTTTAATTAATGTAATAGTGTAGATATCCTGATAAGTACTTACATAATTTGATAACTATTTGATATTCAAGTTTTATCATAAATACTTTTTTTTAATAAACAAATATGTCAAACATTTATCAGTCTTTTATTTATATAGGTTCGTAAGACTCTGTTGAATACTGAACTCACCTGAGGTAAGCGTCTATACAGTCGGAGCAAAAATCAGCGCCCCACAAACAAAAAAATATATTGTGATAGTTATTATAATATAGCAATTTCAATCTAATTTAATTTAAGAAAATCTAATTAATTTACATACCATATACAATAACTAAATAATAATCTATCACAAAAAATATATATATATATATATATATATATATATATAATATATATATATATATATATATATATATATATATATATATATATATATATATATATATATATATATATATATATATATATATATATATACACATATATAAATATTCAACAAATTCTTGGATAGAAATAAAGTAAACAAACCTTGTTTGGCATTAATATATTCAAAGGGGAGAGGCAAGAAAGTTCTTGTACACACACTGCACTAAAAACATTGATTATCACACTGTATAACATCACTCCGAAAATATTAACTTTTTCAATCTTTATGGCAGTGCACCATAAATAACATTTTTATAAATCGATAATTCTTTATTGTTAAAAATTATTTTTAAAGCCAGAAAAATATTTTTGGTTATTATCTGAAGTGACAGACAGATACGTCATTCACTTTAGGTGCTCAATTCAATTACCCTTAATCGATTTAGTTTATAAAAGTGAAAACGTGTTATTGAATAATACAACCTAATAGAAAAATATAATTTACCGTAAAATACCTGATCTAATGTAATTTTTTACCAAACAAATACAGAAACTGTCCTAATCAACCTTGTTGCCGATGCAATCGGATTTTGGAACTATCATATCAATAAATGTTTATATTTAAAACGACGTGGCCTAAATTAACACAAAAAACAATATTTTTAAATAATTTTATTACTTTTTTTCCTGATTTTCATTTTTTAAGATCTGTCAATTTGTTTACTTTTTCTTCAAAGCAAAAACAAACGATTACGATTCCAAACATCCTACCTACAAACTGGCTTTGCGTTAATTTTAGTCCTTGAATTGTTATATATATATATATATATATATATATATAATATTAATATATATATATATATATATATATATATAATATATATATATATATATATATATATATATTATATATATATATATATATATATATATATATATATATATATTATATATATTGGCTCTTATGCAGAAAAAAACAACTAATATAGGAACAAAACTCTTAATAAAGCAATTTTTATGCAATATTAAAAGAAATAATACCAATTTAATTTTAAATAATAAATAGTTTAATAAACTAAACAAATAAAAATAAAATTCAAAAACCTTTTTGTTCTAATTTTATTCCTGTGATGCCACTGTTTCCAAGTTAAAATGGTAGATATAAGAGATTTATTCAGCTTTATATTAGGTTGAATTTAGGTAGACCGGACTTAAGGTATTTTTTATTAACTCCCTTTAGAAATATGACCGTCATAAACTTCACAGTGATGAAATCTTAAAATTGCTACTCGGTAAATCATATCCCGTAAAGTTTTAATTTTGTAAGTCAGCAGAAACTATGAAGTTGTATTTTAAAGAAGATTTTGGATGAAAAATTCGAGCCATTAGGTTTTTTAATTTTGAGAAAGCTTTAGATTTATTGCGGCTGATTTATGGATACTAAACGAAAAGAGTAAAGCTTAAATTATGAAAAATATGTTTAAAAAGCGGGTTTTAACTAAGCGTAATGATGAACGAAAAACGAAAAACTATGAACGACGGAAAAATAAATTTGTTAAACTTAAACTTATAATGAAACAAACAATAGCTTAATATAAAGCATGCCAATAAAATATGGATTTATAAAGAATTTTATTTATTTCGCCATTTTTAATAAACGCCAAGAAACAAAAAGAAAACTTTTATTTATTAAATTAATTATGTTTAGTTCAATTTACCAAGGCTATTTTTTTAGGACTGGTATGAACGTTAAAAGCCGCTAGTGTCTGCCATAAGTCAAGAAAAAGGCAGTGAAGTAATACAAGATTTGAAGGTTTGAAGGAAGTAGGCAGTAGATGACACAATTTACATAATGGATGACAAAGAAGCGAAAAATGTGGAAAGATGTTCGCTTCCCCAGATGACATGTAAAGGAATGTATAAAAGTGGCATTTCGTGCTGCTCTACCAAAAGCTGTTGGGAAAAAAATTCTGGCTAGTTGTCTATTGCCAAGCTGTAAAATATTTGTAAGTCCTCATATTTTTTTTTTATTTAGTGTTACCTAATTTTATATTAAATTAATATTTTGTCCCTGTATTTTACCTTATAATCATTAATTTTAAAAAATAAACTTAATTATTTGTAAATAATATTGTAAAAATATATTTACAAAGTTCTAACATATCAAAAATATTTGGCCAAGAAAAATTTTAAAAAATATTTAGAGTAACATTGGGCTTTTATAATTTTAATATACAATAAAAATAAGTTATTTTACCTGACTGTGGAGTAAGTATATTTTCTTGAGATTATTAACTACACATGTCTAACAATATTAAAATAAATTAGAAATTGGTGTCTAATATGGTAAAGAACCAAACTAAACGTAAACATTATTCTTGACTTACTAATATATTGGGTAAAAATAAGATATTTCTAATATAGCACTGACTTTTAAAAACAAACTTCTGGCATGGCCGTGCATTCACCTTTATTACTGTTATTAGGTATTATTTTTATGGACAATTTAAAATTCAATTTTGTATACAAATATAATTATAAACCTTAAGTTTGGTGCAAATTTAACACATTTTTTCTATTTGTCAACAGAAAAAGCAGATCTGCAAGTTCATAGGGGTCCATAGGGCTGGCCAGGGTCAGCCCGCATACCCGACCGACCAAGAGGGTCCCATTTTCCATAAAAAGGCGAGTAACCCAAATAAAACAAACTAAAACATGGATCCGCCACAAAACTATAGAACATATTTAGAAAAAGCAATGTTTGAATAATATTTACCACACATTAGTAAACAAGACCCCACAATTAATTTCACTTTAGAAAAAGAAAAAAACTCACAATTTCCTTTTTTGATATTTTAATAATATTCTAATAAAAAAAGATTTAAATGGTTGAAACCAAAATTTACAGAAAACCTGCACATACATACAGATATTTTAATTTAAACTAAAATCACCAAATAATGGTAAAAAAATGAGTTGCTAAAAGTCTATTTGATAAAGTTAAAATAATTTGTTTCAATCATAATACAGAAAATAAAGAAGAATTTTTGAAAAAATTTTAGTTCTAAATAATTATCCTTTTAATTTTATAAATAATTTATTTCTCAAATTTATCAACCAAATTTAAGACAAAATCAAAATGGAAGAATTACCGATTTATTATATTAACACTGAAAACAGAAATTATTTTATTCTACGTCTCTTTTATTTCGTGCAGCACATAAGTGCATATCATTTTTATTGCGAAATATATATATAATCTTTTTAATAAATACTAAAATGGCATGCAAAACAAAATCACAAATATTTGCAAACTTTTTTTGCAACTTCAATTAATGTTTATAATACGAAGTGCATATGCATAAAGCGTGCAATTTGTGCTACATATTTTTTTAGTAGTAAAATAACTATTAATCATTATCTGATGTAGTTCAGGATACTAAAAGTTGCTAAAAATTTGCACAAGCTTTTTCCCACTGTTTTTTTACAAAAACTTAAATCCTTTTTATTGGCATGCAGTTTAAACTTGTGTGACCCTTTTGACCATTTGTGCAATTGCTGAATGCATGCCGTTTATTACTACACCTCAATTCGTTAGTGTAATATCACCAAAAAGCACATACTTAAGTTTTTTTACAAATAGAAATACGATTTCCATCATAACGTGCATGCGAAAGGTGGTCAAGTACCCTATTTTCTTTTTTATCTTAGGGTTAACTATCAGCTCTTAAAAAGGGGGCAAAATCATTTGACCTTACCTGTCACCATCTCATTACCTAATTTGCCAAATATTATTCAATAATATTAATAAATTTTGTTGAATTAAAACCTTCTTTTGGGGGTTAAAAAAAAATGTTGCTCAGAAAATAAAAAAAAATATTTTTATTTTTGAAAAAAAAACTAACTGCAAAAAAATAATAAAAGTCAAAAAGGCCATGGCACACATAACATGGAATTTTGGGTTTCTAACGTTTTTTTAATTTGAGTATGTTGTTTTTTAGATCAATAGGGAATATCTTTAAATGGGACATTTGTGCAGGCCTATTTGGGTGGCCCAAAAAATAATTCCAATATAAACGATGAAAAAAGAGTAAAATTTGGCCTAAACATGTTTATTTTTTTTTGAAACTGAAGCACCATTATGTGTTGAATAGCAAACACATTTTTTAAAACCTCTGTAAATTAATAATTTATTAAAATTATTAATTTTGGATGTACAGTGACGGAATTAAAATCTCACACCAAATTTTTTCCCAGTGTGATGTTGGTTTTTTGGTACCTGGATCACCTGGAAATATCCCTTATTGACAAATTGTTATCTGTCACACATTTAAAAATTATATTATTTTATTTTTTTTTTTTTGGAAAATGAATGAATAGAAAAGGCAAGAGTAATTACTCTTTTCCCAAGAAGGTGCCTGGAAAGAATAGCTCAGGTTGGGAAAAAGGCACTATTAAAGCCTCAGAACTAAATGGGAAAATACAGGATCAGGAGAAAAGGGCTGGAAGTGGTAGAAAAAAAATTTTAAACAAAAACGATAATGATCTGTGTTTTTGCTAAAAAGCCATTTTTGCCCGGGATATGAATTTAAAGAACAAAAAGAAATGGGGTTTGACTGGAATATTTACCGCAAGGTATGGATTTTGGGAAAGGGTAGTATTTCCCGATGAGAAGATTTTTCAATCTTATTATAGCGGGCATCCACAAAAACAGTGATGATTTGTGGAATAAAAATTGAAGAAACCTGGAATAATTACAATGTTCACCATGTAAAAAATGCTGATTCATCAATGCCCCCCGTTTAAACTTATTAGTGGAAAAAAATGGTGCCTTTTTGAAATATTAAGCCAGTTTTTTTTCTTTAATTTTTTAATAAAATAAACTATATATTTATTTTGGAGTCATGTATTTTATTGAATATTAATTGGTAAAAAAAAGGTAAAAAGCCAAGTTTACCAAAATATTCAAAATTGACATAAAATGTTAACCTAAGTGTACGAAATTTTATTTCCGCACTGTACATTATTTTTTTGTTGGATTTAGATGATAAGTCAGACTTTTTAGGCGTTTAAATTAGTATTAAGGAACAGGGCCATCCTTTTTAAAAAGATGTTTCTATTGACCTAAAGAAAAACATACTAAAATTTAAAAAAAAATCGTTGGAGAGCCAGAATTTCATGTTATGTGTGCCATTTTTTAGTTGGTATTTATTGTTTTTCTTAATTATCTCAAAAAAACAGCAATTATTGACGTATAGGGTTTTTACTTTTCGATAAAAAAATTTAAAAAGACTAAAATTTGGGAAAATAAAAGAGCGTTTTTAAAAATTTTTTATTGTAGCTTATCCTAAAAATAAGGTAAACCAGGAACATCCCCGGTTTTTCAAAAAAAATTTTTTTATTATGGGTACCAATTTTTATTATACCTTTAAAAAAATTTCCAAAAAAACCCAATTTTAAAACTATTTACCTTTCCTTTTTATATGTCCCAAAATATTTGTGGGAAAACCAAAAAAAAATTTTTAAATTTTTAAAAATCCCTTGTAGTTGAAAATAAAGAAAATAGAACCTAAATTTACCCAATAAACTGTCAAAAAAAATTTTTTTAAAATTTTGAAAATATAAAACAATATATCACGATATTAAATTTTAATTGGATAAGCCATATTATTTATTCGATACTGGGCCACCCTGTATGTGTTAAATGTTAAATAAAATTTTTTAACGCTAAACAAATATAAAGTTTATTACGTTAAATTTGGGAAAATTTTTTTTTTACTTTATTTGAAATTAAAAAAGGTTTAATTTAACTGTCAGTTTTTTTTTGGGCCCTTATGCCCTGCACAAAAAAGTCCCTTTAAAAGATGCCTATTATCTAAAAAAAAAATACCAAAAAAAAAAAATCGTTCGGGACCAGAATCCCCGTTATGTTCCTGTCCTTTTTTTTTTACTTTTGTTTTGAAATATTTTGGTTTTTTAAAAACTCTTTTTTAAACTACCTTAAACAAGTTTTCAAAATTTAAAATTTTTTCCCCCTTTAGCCCCCCCAATATCCCCAATTTCCGACAAAATTTTTTTTTTTCCCCCCGGGATTTTTTAATATGAAAAAAATGCCCTTTTACATCTATCCCATACTTTAAATTTTCCATTGATCCACGTGCTTAATTTGGAAATTCCCCAAAAGTTGTCGAGAGGCCCCGTTGATGGTCTTAATTTTTTAATCGGTGCCATTTTCTCAGTGGGGACAGATTTGCCCCCGGGTGTCCCCTTTCCGACGCCATGATTTATTATCAGGAGACCCTTCGCACACCGCACATTCGGCATTCAACTTTGGATATGGCCAGGGGCCGGGGAAAATTTTAAAATTTCTTTTTTTTGGTTTTTCCCCGAAAATTTTTAAATTTAGGTACCCCTTTACGTCACAAATTAAAAAAGGTGACTAAAAA